>VXBI01024178.1:669833-691254 GCA_013397375.1 Toxostoma redivivum
CACTCTGGGCTGTATCTCACAAGGACTGTGAGGTGATGGGAACCAGCTTCTTCCCCACATCATCCTCTGCTGGGGCTATCATCACTCCCCTTTGGGGGTGTGATCCCACAAAGATCAGAGATCAAACCATGTTTAACTAACAAAGATTTGCAAAGGTTTTTATCATACAAAAATTTTTTTAGAGGTCAGTGTATATACTGGTCTGACCAGTGGATTCCCAGGATAACTGAAGCAAGGTGCCATTCTCTTTCTTGCTAGGTGGTTTCCTGCTTTTGCTTCTTTACTGGGTGCACATAAGGAGTTTACTTTTGTCAAGCTGATGGTTAAGTTCAATGAAGAGGGAAAGAGGAGCAGTAATCAGCTGAGAAATAAAGCAGCATATTAATTAACCACGCCAAAATAAATCCCAAATTTTCTCTCCATTTGCTTATTTGTTTCTCTTATCTTATTATTCATTTATTTTGCCCTCAGAGACATATATTGACACCACAGAATGGGACTGAATTTTTCCATGGAACCTACCCAAAGTATTGCTTTGACTCGAGCTCCTCTGCCCAACTTCCTTACTAGTCATGGACTAGGTTTATATCTTCTAGCCCTGGGAGCAAGTTACATGGGAAGGAAATCCATGTGGCACTGTTAAGACAGAATAATTTTGCTGCTCATAAGAACCCCAAAGTCTTTATTGGATGTCTGCTTGAGGCAGATAGCAGATTACTCATAATGATTAAAAGCAATATTGCAAAAGGCAACCAAACAGTCCCTCTTTTCTCACCCACATCCCCAGAGAAGATCTAGGGAGTCTGCAGGCTGGCATGGCTGACTATGTAATCTTGATTGACAGCAACTTGGAGCTGCCAGTTTGGGAAATTTCTAACCCCTTCAGCAAAGATTCTCAAATGTCACCCCCACACAGTGAGTTCCTAAGATACAAATGCTGCTACAAATACTAAGGCCATAAAATTTTGTGTTCTTTAATTTACATGTTGATTATTTAGGGTTTTGAAGTTTTGCATTGGAACCCAACTACACCCTTTACTGTATGAGCCACTCAGTTTTCCCCTTGTCCTTTACCTCTGCTGTAACTTGTTTCTCTCCTTTGGAAGAGAATCCTTCTTTCTTTGGATGGACGTTATACCTACCCAGAGGGAAATAAACTGTTTTATAATTAGTTTTAAGTTAGACAAAATAAACAGGTAGGCTGCTTAATTTCTTACCCTTTTTAATGTTATCTTTTGGTATTTTCAAAAGAATAATCAAGAAGTCAAGAAAACAAGAGAGTTGGTGTCCCTGCAGAGCAGCTTGAGAGGCAGATCTATCAGCCCTTGAAGTTACTGCAAAGATTCCCATTCACTTCAGGAGGAGTTGGGACAAGCCTTAAAATGAAAAGAACCAATTAGAACCATAGTGCATCTAAATCACAAGTTTTAAGTAGCTTTTTCAGATTCTTTCTGTGCTCAAGAACCTTGAAGTCTTGTGTAAAAACAAAACAAACAAAAAAGACTTGTTTTCTATTATTGTGCAAAGCCTTGTCTTCTTTTAAGTTGTTTTGATATTTGAATTCTTCAGAGAGCAGTTGAAAGAAGGAAGACCAGACTTCACCCAGAGGGTGATGTTTTACTAATCCTAGGCAATTCTGCCATGATGAAACCTCATTCTCATTGGCCCTTTTATTAGTAGCTCTAATGTTTGTCCTCATCATTATATGGAGAAACAATCTCAGCATGAGATTTACATCAAAGAAACCATCTTAAGGCTTCACTCAGCATCTTATTTAGGAGCAGAAAACCTGTTAGTAGTGAGCCTAAATAAGTCTGGTTATTTGCTTCCTGTAGCTAATGGATTTTAACAAGTACATCACATTATTTTTCCTGCTACATGTTCTTTTTATTTTCTGCTCTGCCTTAGCCACAAGTATGTCTGATAGAAGTTAAAAGCAAACTAGTTATGTTGAAGTATCATAGGGCTGACAGGGACTCAGAGAGATGATCTAGTGCTTTCCCTTGCTCAACACAGAGACAACTGTACCTGTGTCATCAGGGCTCAGCAAAAACTTTTAATTTCTCCCGTCAAGCTCAACACTTCATCACAAATCCATTAAATGAAAAATTGGTAAATGTGGGTTTAGAAGTGACATTTTACCTCAGGATTTACACTGAAATATAAAAATTATCTAAATGTATTCCCAAAACACACACTCAAATAAAAGACAGGCTAAAGTGAAGATTTAAAATTTAGGTGTCTTGCTGTCTCTACATAAATCTGTCAGGCAAAGATTTCCATGGCCACTCATCTAAATCAAGAAGAAAAACAGAGAAAGCCTGTTTCTGTTGAAGTTCGTGGGAATTTTCCTGTTGACTTTGTTGAGCAGGGATTTAATGCAGGATTGTTACTAAAGGAGAGGTAAGTGAGAAGTCACCTCAAAAATATGAATGTATTAGCCAAGGCAGTAAATTATAGATGGCTGCTGTAATTTCTGATAAGTAACAGAGGATTCCAGCCATTTTCAGATCACAGCATTTCCTTAAAATCAGAGTTTTTACACAGCCACATGCATACATGCCTGTTGAGGCTCAGTGCAGAGAACTTGACCAGATGGACTTTTGAATACTTTTTGCAATGCTTTGTTTCTATGAATTTAAAGGGGTTTTTGCAAGTGGTTTTTAAGGCACAGGTCATGCTAATGAACTGTCTAATGGGAAGGCCAAACAGTTAAAGAAGCAAAACAGTAACAGAAATGTGAGAGTCAGTGTGCTGTATTTATATCTTAAATGAAAACTTAGTGCATCTCATAACTTGATGTTATTTTTTGAACATTTTGAGAAGTAGCACAGCAGAGAACTGTGGCATGTCCTTAACTGAGCTTTAGATAGCGGCTTCCAGCGGTTATTCCATACATTAAAGATCATCATCTTTCATATTAAAGAATAGCATATAAGTTTTATTGTTACAAACATATCTAAGCATTTTTAATGACAAAGCTGTAATGATCTTTATTGTCCTTTATCATTAAGAAATTCTACAATGAACTCACCACCTTTAAGGTTTGGGAGGTATTTTGCACCTGCAATTACAATATAATAAGTCATTTTTTAGGCCTGTGCTCTGAAAGGTCAAGCTGAAAATATGAAGAAGTTTCTGACATAGAGATTTCAAACAATAACCTGAAAATTAACCTGCAAATCGTTCAGCAGGAAGCAAAGAGGATCTAGGGAGAACACTGAGGAGCCAAGTTTGGTAGGACTGTGAAATTAGTCCTTCTATATTCTTTTATTTTTTCCTGAAACAGTTTCAGTAGTGAAGGTTTTGTTTCTGCACTGACTGTCTGCAGCTGGGACTGCTCAGCTGAAGATGGCACGTGGGATACACTACCAAGTCTGAGTCTATAGATGTTATTTCACAAGAATCTCATCTCAGTAGTTTTTCTCTTATCCTAGCTTATACTGAGAACTTAACAGCAAGAAATGAACATGGCTTGCTTTTTAAATTGTTCCCTTGGACGAAATCTTCTACAAGATTTTCAAATAAGAAAAATAGAAAGACTTTAAACCTGGAAAGATTTTCCAGGACCTAAGAGTTGTGTGCTGAGGACAACTGATCTCAAG
Source organism: Toxostoma redivivum (assembly GCA_013397375.1). Classification (NCBI taxonomy): domain Eukaryota; kingdom Metazoa; phylum Chordata; class Aves; order Passeriformes; family Mimidae; genus Toxostoma; species Toxostoma redivivum. The sequence continues at coordinate 673,439 of VXBI01024178.1, forward strand.
GGCTGAGAAACCATCTGTCTGATCAAAGGACCATTTGAACTGCTTGCAGTTCTTCACAAATGCTGGAACATGGAAGATAGGAAGGCAATAATTTGTATTACCATGATTCTGAAGATCGACAGTTGAGCTTATTTTTAGAAAATATCCAATAGTGGCTTGGTTTGTTGTCACCTTCTGATTTTGACCAGAATTACATTTAAGAAGGACAAAGCAGACCCTCCACCACAAGAATCCTGCTGCAGGTACCTGCTGTTATCTGACCCCAGAATATCAAAAATAGAGACCAGATTGTCCCACTGGTTTGAGCCTTTTTCTTTTAAACTCAGATCCTCAGCTCTGTCAGATGCACTGCAAGAGACAAAAGTTCTTTTTCTGAGGTAATGACAGCTTATAATACCTGTCATTATAGCAGCTAAAAGAGTTTATTTGCAGATGCAGCAGGTTTAAATTAAATCTCTTGCCTGGCATAGAAGACATCTTTACCATTATGACCTTTGTGACAGCAGATTCATGAAAGTAACTTACTGACAGCACCAAAAAGCTGAATGGTGACAGAATAACTGTGCAGGTGGCATGGTTTCCTTGAAGAGATCTGTCTGACCAACATGAGGACCATTACCCAAACATTTCCTTTCAACAGCACCAAAGACTGAGAGACATTTTCAGGGCTTGGCAACAAGGGTAATATCAAGACTTTACATTCAAATCATTGAGTTGCTAATTCAGAAAAAAAATGTTTAATTTCATCTTGCAATGAGAGCCTTCATCAGGGAAACCTGAACCTAGAGATTTTTGTGGATGGAAATGTTCAAGGGCAGTCTTCACTGCAGATAGAGAATCACTCAGGTGTGCTGCAGCAGAGTGGTCTGAGTGTAGAGCTCACTGACCCTCATTGCTGACATAATCAACTTTTAAAAAAGAAAAAGAAAATTTGGATGTAAGTGCTGTGCCAGTGGTGAAAGAGGAGGCTTGAAAAGTTTTAGAAAAAAAATTAATGGTAAGGACAACCCCAAATGAAAAAGTCCTCCAGCTTAGGTTCTTGTTAGTTCCAAAGCAGAAGTTAAGACATTTAATGCCATTCCCTACAGCAAAGATATTTTCTGGTTATCTATTACATTAAGGATAGATTTCTACAGTGGCCTCCTGTGAATCCTTGCTGACTTCCTGTCTGATTTCTCATCAGACTGGCAAACTTTCCAGACCTGATGCATATTGATTCAATGCAAAAAATTTCTAAGAAGCATTTGACTTTGTGCCTCTCGACAGTTTAGATGAGAACTTTGAAAGTTAACATGGTCTGAATTCAGTGAATTAACTGGTTCTCTGAGGCATTCCATACTAAAAATGTTACTGGAGTAATGTTTATTTGAATAAAATACACATCAGTGTTGATTTGGTATGAGATTTTCAGAAGGAATTGATTTTTAGACTGTGAAGAATTAAAAAAAAATTGGTCTCTGTTTTGCAGGCCAATATAGGTGCTGAGACTGAGGGGACACAATCAATCAGAACACAGCCACATGCAGAGAGTGAAGCTCTCTGAGGGTGGATTCCTGCCTGGAAAAGAGTTGGCCAAGCAATGCTGCTGATGTCCAGAAAGAATAATCTCAAATTATACTGTTTCTCACTGGTGAGACTGCTGGTCAAATCTTGTACTTTAATCTTCAGTTCAGACTTCAGGAAGAATAACAAAAACAGAAGAAAAATAAGAAATATGTTTTTAAGTTTGGAAAAATACTTTAAAACAAAAGACTTAAGTTTATCAGAAAGAACTTTGAGCTTTGAGTCTAAAAATATCTACACAGAAAACAGAAATTTGATGTTAGGAATCTCTTTAATATAAGAACCTGAATTTGTAAAGGACCATCATGGTCATCCAGTCCACAAACCTGAAGCTGTAAGAGTGCAATAGAGACCCACTTCAGAAGGAGTATAAGACATGCCCTCCACATCCCCCTACAGACTTCAGATGACACAGTATCATTAAATAGTCTAGAGCAAATTTAAAATGCCTGTGACAGGCCAAAAGTAAATCTATAATGTCTGAAGGCACTTCAGGAAAAAAAATTCAGAACAATACCAAAGTCTTGAGGCCTCGAAGGAGTAAGGGATTTTTAAAATAAACCAAACCCAGGAAGCAAGTCATCCCCTTGCTAAGAATGTCAGAATTCTTCTGCCTACCTGAACTAGAGGAAAAATTTAATGATGACTCCAGCCCTGGTGACTGACTTAAAGCTGAACCTGTGATTATGATACACAGCCAAGCAGCTGAGAATTCTATAAATTACTAATGGATCTTTTTGACATACTGTCTCCAGCTGTGAAAGTCTCCAGTGACTCAAAGGGAAGGGAAAAATACCAATCTGTTCCTCCTCTCTGCCTCCCGAGGCAAAGAAGGCCTCAAAGGGATGCCTAAGGAGTAGTTCCTATTTCATCAGGTGAGAACATGGGGTTAAAGCAATGGGAATGAAATAGGTGAACAGTGTTCCTGTAACTTCTAAATTCACTTGGATATATTCATAGTTATTTTTAATAGACTTCTAGGTCTGGCACTCTTCTGGTAGTAGGGGCAGTGGGACCAATGGCTTTATCTTCTCCCTCCCCATTCCCACTCCCCAGATTTCTTATTAAATTAAATAATGGTTCAAAGGAATAATTGATTGTAGATTTTCCTTATTTCTTAAGATGTCCATCCTTTAATAAAAGCTATTTTGTAAAAACCTCTGCCAATGGCAGAGAAAATTCACCTTATAATAAATGACATAAAAGTGTATTTGGACTTTATAAATAAAACAAATAAACTGTTTAATTTTTTAGCATCAGGTTTGAAATGTTTTTAAGGACCCTCATCCTAACCTAAGCTTTTGATTATCATAAGAGAAACTAATCAATTATACATTATGTAAATTATATGTGGGTCTTTTCTGATAAGTTTGAAAAGAGCAAACATTTAATTTTATTTCCTTTCTACTGTGTTGCAAGACTGGACTGTTGAAGAAGTCAACTCCAAAATCATATAAAATTTAGAGGTCTAGATCTCCCTAGCCTTCTTCAATATTTTGTCCTCTTTTCTAATGCCTTTCCTGTCATTCTACTCCTAAATTTAAAAACATCACTTAACCTGTTCCTTCAGCTGCCTCAGCTTCTCCTTGGTATACATTTTGATCCTGCCTTCCTCTTCTCAGCTATCTACCCCCGACACCATTTCTTTTTCCTTTTCATTTGAAATGACACAACACTACAGCTGAAATATCAAATGAGTTCATTCATGCAGTTTTTTACATGTCCCTCATATTTCTAACAAACAGAAAGCCATTTACTAAGTTCTTTATTTCCAAGGAAAGGAAGAAGAAACCATATTAAACATATGCAAAATTTCTGCTAAACATTAATTTTCGCCCTGATCTACGACAACTTAATAAAGAAGCTCAGTAACAATATTATTGTTTTTAGTTATTTCATTTTAATGATAATTTTAATTTTGGTGGTGGTAATGTATTTCTTTTTTTCTGTGAGGTTCTTTTTCCAAATTGACTTGGACATTTTTAAAAGAATAAAGATTGACTGACAGAAAATCAAGCTGTGTTAATTACATAGTGTATTGTTGCTGGAGATTATTTTCCATCTAGTTGAAACTAATATTAAAACTGGAAGTCGTGCTGAGGTTGTACATTCCTTATTCTGAATTACTGCATCTTTTACCACACGTCCTGGCAGTGAGACCCTAAGGGAGCTAAGCTGTGCCTACCTAATAGCTTCTACTGGATCCCTTTTTGTTCACCACTGAAGGGGCTCCACAATTCAGGTAACCCACCTTACATCAGTGGCATTTCTTTGTCAAAATGGGACCACTTCTAATATAGAAAGGACCAAATGGAGCAGAAAATAAAAAAAAAAAAAAAAAATAATTTATCAATCCTGTCCAGTCATGGACAGGATTAATATGAGGCACTCCATGATCACAGAGTCATAGAATACCCTGAGTTAGAAAAAAGGAAGCTGAAATGGCACAAGTAACCATTTTGAGCTGAAATTAGTTCCTAATGGCTGGTTCCCCCACCAGGCCCACTGTATAGCACAAAACTCCTCTTGGGAAGAACATGAAGAAGAGGATACCATGGAGATTCAGTGAATTGCTGGTACCAAAGGGGAGCAGGAGTGTCTCTTCCAGAAGGATTGCTGACAATTTTTGAGTGCACTGGAGATTTCAATCATTTTGACAAATGTATAACAGTTAAAGGCATCAGTATATTTTTCTAAATATAAAAGACAGTGGCAGACAGAGCAATGTAGTAGTGTATGGAGATCAAAAGGAACTAAAGACCTTTGTGAGGGATGCCATGCTCTTCCGTTCTCCTTCCCAGGTCAAGACAGAATTGATTAAGGAGGAAGTGGACCCAGCACTGCATGCACTACTGCTCCATTTATCCTATCTCATCTCCTGTTTTCCTTCCTGCACAACTCTCATTTCATTATAATTTCAGGAATTTGAATATGCTGCTCAGCAAACTGCACTGGGCTCCTCCTGTGCTACCTACTTTGTGCAAAATCCAACAGAAAGCTAGGCAAAGACTACATTTCCCAAGCCCTTTCTTCCTTACACTTCTTAAAAACAAAAATAAGATTAAGTAGATTTTTATCCGCCAGCTGTGATGTTTAGACAATTTCTAAAACACTGTGAAAAAATGTGTTACTAAAGCTAGTGGATCTAAGATAAGCAGATCTCCTTGGCCTAGACAAAGACCCTCAGCTGTTTGAGGAGAAAGACTAAGATTAGGGATAGCCTGCCACACTGCCTGCCTGCAACATATGGGCCTTTACTAAATCTGATTTCAGTGGGTTTAACTTATTTGGATGTAAGCCCTAATAAATATTTGAAGAGCAATTGAGAGTAAAAAAAAAAAAAAAACAAACCTTTTTATTGCTTTGTATGACAAAGTGTCAACTCGGTAAGGTAGAAGAATAAATACTGCAGACAATAATGGAGAAGAAAGAAGAATATGAATGTCTCTGAAAAATGGTTCCAGTGACACAGTTGAAGCACTCCCACTTGGTTACCTGAAACAGTTACCTATCTAAAGTGAGCTTTGCAGTACTTTAATCCCTAGCCCAATTTTCCCTCAGTAGAAGATTACAGAAACAACAAAATGATGCAGAACTAAACAAGGACTTCATTGTCCCATTAGGTGCCATTGCCTTTCAGTTCTATTCACTTCACCTTTGTCTCTATAATCTCTTTTTATATTGTCAGGTTCATTGACAGAGACCTCTTTTGCTTTCTATGGAAAACTTCTTTTCTACTATTATTATTAACAATAATAACACTGAATGAGTCAAAGAGAGAATTTAACCAGGGAAGATAACAAGCTAGTGGAGGAGGTAGAAAAAAATTTAAAAGAATGTTGAGTGAGTGCAATGAGGAGCTGTGATGCAGGGAAGAGGAAAGATTCAGGGCACAGAAGGGTTAAAAGAGGAGCAAAAGAAAGTCTGAGTCAATGCAGAGTAGGAGGAGGTAATTAAGAAGAAACAAAAATTTGAATGTGAGAAGGAAGGAAGACCTTTTCAGAGGGCAAGGAGAAAGAAATGGAAAGACAGAATAGGCTGAAGGAAGGAAGTTCTGCTCCCCACCTTTTTTACAAAGTGAAGAAACTGAGGCAAATTAAGAAGGAATGAATGAATTGGAATACATGAGGTAGACAAGAAGAAAAGAATAGCAGGTTGTGGTAGGAAAGGAAATTATGAAAAGCAAAAAACATGTGTTTGACATATGAAGGGGAAGAAGCTGAGAGATTGGTTTAAATACTATATTCACTGTATTTTCTTAGAAAATGAAGGGGTCTTTTCACAGGGAGAGTTAAGCTGGAACTGAATATCTGAAAACAAGAGTTAAAAAACCCAGGCAAACAACTTTTATAGACTCAGGGAGAGGTGTTTGCAAAAGAAATACCATTTCAAATATAATAAATTATGGAGAAAGACCATTGTCAAAATGTCACCAGTACATACCCGAAACACATATGGACAGGTTAGATTCTTTTCATTCACTCTTTTCAAATATGAATTGTGTTAAATGTTAGTTGGATTTAATGTCATTTACTAGCTGAAAAAAATCCCAAAGCAAAACATTTTCTCTGGCATGGGGCATTATAGAGGAATTTGGTTTGCTACTGAGGTAAATGAAAGACAATGAACTTGGCTTTGCTGTTGTGTAACCAAGGGCGATGTTCTTAAGCTATCTTCCACTCATGCAACAACCCTGAGCTTTTATAAATTGACTTTGGGCATTTCTGAAGCATGACACACTTAGAGTTTTCTATGTCTAAAAGCTGAAGATACTGGTTCATCAGGATTTCCCCCCCAGATTCTTCCCATTCTCTGAGATCATTCCTATCTTTCTGAAGTGCCTACTTGCTCATATCTTGAAATACTTGTGTGCCTTTCACTATTGTCAGCTTTCAGGACCTCTGTAGCTCTTTTTCAGTTTTTCTTGAGCCCTATTTGGATACAGTTCTGATGTCCTGGAACTGTGCTGAGCACACATTAGTGCAGTGGCAGCTAAAGCATACATGTGAGAAGAGCTCTCCTGCATGCCGCAGAAAATTACTTGTTTTACTGAGGAAAATTACTTTTTGTCCCTGAAGGGTTGCTGCTCCATCAGGGAGTATGGATTAAACAGCACATATGGATCCTGCAGGAGTCCATAAAAAATTCAACAGAAATAATACAGGTTTCCTTATACGAGGCTCCAGCCAGTTGGCAGGAGGGTGGGGAGGTTGCCTGCTCCTCCATAATCCTGCACTTCCCTGTTGGAGCAGCTGGCTCCTCGGGCAGCCAGCAAGCCAGCATGGCAGCTGGGCAGCTGAGCATCCAGGAAAGAAGTTGGAGGGGTGGGAAGCAAAGGAGCTTGGCAGCTAGCAAATCAAGTGAGACGTTAGAAGGATCTCATTCCCATGAAAAGTGTCAGGTTTCTGACTTTTCATCCAGATCCAGGATAAAATATACAGATGTGTGTACATATGTCTATGTATAAGCAAAAAAAAAAAATCATATATACATATGTCTGCATATATGTATACCTGTTTTAAAATGCAATTTTTTGTGAGAAATTAAATCCTTATTCCAGTTGACCATAATGAATTTTTGCTGTTCTCTGCCATGAAGTTTCTAAGGAGGCAACTAAAGGCCAAAATTAGGCAAGACAATTTCAGAGACCCCAGCTGATTATAAAAAAAAATCATGATGTTGTCACTGCAAATTATTACAATAAAATGTTATCCAGGGTATGAGGTTAAATTGATAGAGCAGACTTTTTTAGTCCTGCATTAAACAACCTGCACTAAATAATTTTTCAAGCTTTATTAAGTATGAGGAAAATAGAAAGGCAAGAGGAAATAAAAGTAAGAAATTTAATTAAATTTTAAAATATATATTTATGTGGAGTAGGTCTTCCATGTCAGCAATGTTTGCTCTTGCATTTCTCTGGTTCCTGTTTGTAAGAAAAAAACATCCCTTGGTTTGGCAACATTGAGAAAAAAAATAAAGTATGAGCTGAGAGGATCATAAACTCTTTCTGAGGACTTTCTGATCCTGGTTCTTTAAACCAAAGGGCAAATCACTGGAAATACTCAAAGAAACAAACAATAGGAAATGCTGAAAATGCTGTAATACATTCATCACTGCGAATTGAATCATTCTGTGTCTTGAAAGCACAGGTGACTGCCCCAAAGGACAAACAATACAAAGACACAATTAGCGCAATTTTAAAAACTGTTTTCCTCTCCTTGTATGTTATATGTATGTATGTTATATATGTAAGAAAGTGTAAAAGATGCAGGAAAGCTCCTCATATGAAGATTTGTTGTCTTGATATGAAAATCATTCCTTCCCCTAAGCCTTAAACAAGTACAGAAAAATGTTACAATTTGTTTTCTTCTAAAGAAAAAAAATAATTGAATCTTATTTCATGGAATCATAGAATATGCTGTATTGTAAGGGACCATCGGGATCCTTAAGTCCAACTTGTGGCCCTATGCAGGACATCCCAAGGGTCACATGATGTGCCTTAGAGCATTGTCCAAACACTCCTTGAGCTGTGTCAGGCTTGGTGCTGTGACCATTGCCCTGGGGAGCCTGTTCCAGTATTCAGCCATGGTCTGGGTGAAAAACCTTTTCCTGATGTCCAGCCTAAACACTCCCTGACATAGCTTCAGGCCGTTCCCTTGGGTCCTGTCACTGGCCACGAGAGTGAAGAGATTGTTGCCTGTCACCTTCTCTTCTCTTCTCTTCTCTTCTCTTCTCTTCTCTTCTCTTCTCTTCTCTTCTCTTCTCTTCTCTTCTCTTCTCTTCTCTTCTCTTCTCTTCTCTTCTCTTCTCTTCTCTTCTCTTCTCTTCTCTTCTCTTCTCTTCTCTTCTCTTCTCTTCTCTTCTCTTCTCTTCTCTTCTCTTCTCTTCTCTTCTCTTCTCTTCTCAAGGAAGTTGTAGACTGCAATGAGGTTTCCCCTGTGTTTCCTCTTCTCCAGGCAGACCAAGTGACCTCAGCCTCTCTGATAATGTTTCTCCTTCAGACCCTTCACCATCCTCTTAGCTCTTCTTTCAACACTCTCTAATATCTTAATGTCTTTTTTATATTGTGGCACCCAAAACTGCCCCCAGGACTTGAGGCAGGGCTGCCCCAGCTCAGAGTAGAGCAGGACAATCCCCTCCCTTGCCTGGCTGTGATGCTGTGCCTGGTGCCCCCCAGGACATGCTTGGCCCTCCTGGCTGCCAGGGCACTGCTGGCTCATGTTCAGCTTGCCATGGACCAGGACCCCCAGGTCCCTTTCTGGGGAGCTGCTCTTCAGCATCTTCCTCCCCAGTCTGCACACATGCAGGGTTGCCCCATCCCAGGTGCAGAATCCAGCACATTCCTCATTGAACTTCATATTGTTGATTGCTCAGGCCTCTAATTTTTTGAAGTCTCTCTGCAGGGCCTCTCTGTCCTTGAAGGTGTTGACAGCTCCTCCCAGTTTGCTGTTGATGGCAAATTTATTAGATAATGGCAAAATAAGAAGACTTTTTTTAAAGAGAAATAAGTTCAAACCAAAGTTAACAATATAATATTTCTTTTATTGATAGTGAATATTTCTTTTCTTCTGAAATACCTCAATAATTTAACACAGTAAACCTGCAACATAAATACATCTATTGACACCAACATGCTTTGATCCCCTTAATACTGGCAGGCCTCTGTTGCCTCCCACTCTTGATTTTGTTAACAGTAATTTAAGAAACAATCCTTTCAAGATAAAAGGATTACAGCTCTATGAAAATACTCTCTTACAGAAATCAAACAAACATTCATAAAGCTTTTCAGGCAGCTTTACTAGCTTGTACTTCTGTAGCACAAGACCCTGAAATCCTTGGTCTGCACTGAGGAGTTTTCTCCTGCAAGCTAGTAGTCTTAAATTTTATTGTGGTTCAAGTTGACAAAGTTTTCTTTACTGCTCCAAGCACCTGAAAAACATTCATCTTAAATGAATGAGAAATTAAATTTTAGCCTATTTGAATCACCATTCTGCTTTTACACAGAATATCAGTTTTCATCTTACTTGGTGAATCTGCAGCAATTGTTTAGAGGAAAGCATGTCAGTTTAAGTAATTCAAATTCCAATCTAGGATTGGAACACAAATATGGGTGAAATTTGGGGCTTCTGAAAAAGTACATCTGTTAATTTTCAAGAGGAACTAACCTCCTTCAATGTGTTTAGGATTGTCTATATGCCATTGACTAAAAATTGGAAAAAAATTCTTTCTTCCAAATTTGTTTTGACTAATTCCCTAATTTGTAGTCGCAGCAATGTCACTGAAGTATAAACTTACATGCAGCAGAAAAACTTATTTTTGTGTTACCTACAATACAACTGCAGTTATGGCATTTCTCACAGTAAAATTATATTGTATCTCTCTAGCATAAATAGCTCCAACTTCTAATAAAGTTAGTGACATTGAGCCATAGAGGATGTGTCTAAAATTATTTTTTAATTATTTACATGTAAGTATGAAAATCTTTTGAACACAGAACATTGAAAATAAAAAAAATTACTTAGTGCATTATTTCATTTGTTATTTCTGTACAATTAGTACCCTTTAATATTCAGATATCAAAGATAAATGTTTAAGATATTAATAAGGAGTTTGTCACTTACTTTGTTTTGCCTATGATTAATTTGATAGTTGTTGGTAGGGTCAGTTCTCCTTAACATGTTTAAATTGGTAGAACATCCATGCAGCAAGTGTTTTCTCTTCTTTTGTCTTAAGACCAGTGTAATAATAATAATAAACAAAAATGTGACAATCAGTGCATTTCTTTTAGAAGATCCCGTGGTGTTCCTTCTCATTAGATTTGTGTCATGAGCAAGGACTAAATGTGGTGACCATTGCCTTCTTTGAGAATATCTCGCAGTGTATCTTCTCACAAGATTTGTGTCATGAGCACGAATTTTTTTCCCCAGGCAGCCAGGTTGTCTTGTACTTGGAAATTTTGATTTTTTAATCCCCTGGAGCTGTCCTAGCCAGGTGCTTGTTGGAAACAGGAGCACAATCTCATGCAAATCATATAAATGGAGATTTGTGTTGTGAGACACAAAAAAATCCAAGACAAAGAAAATTAGCACAAGAAGTGTACATTTCACATGGGCAGTAATACTCTCATCAATAAAAACCTGGAACAACTTTAACAGCAGCACATTAAATTTCAGGTCAATTGTGTAATTTCTAGTGTAATTTTCTCAGTGGGATAGTAATGTTAACTTACTTGTTGCCAATAGATGGCAGTGATCACTCAGTTTCCTTCAGGAATAAAAATTGTCTAACAAATCAAGTGTTGGGAGATGGGTAGGTATTCAGGCAGACCCTTCTATAAAATCTGACATTATTACTATTGGGCGTTTAACCAGAACATTTCCATACTTTCATATGTTCCAACATCAGGTAGTCCTTGGATTAAGGAAACCTCTTTTGATGCTTCCTTTGAAGACAATTTCATGGCATGGTGTCAGCCTACTGGACTGAAGCCTTCCCAGTACACAACTCATTCCTCCTCAGGAGGCTCACAGGCAGGTGTCCTTCCCTTGCTAGCTCATCTCACATGGTTTGTAGGCGTGTCTTCCCTGCCCTCTTCCCTTTCTGGTTTCTGGCATGTCCCTCTTGGTTCATGGGCAGCTGCCAAGGGAGACTCAACAGGCAGCAGCCACTCTCTTTGGAAAGGTGCAGTCAAAAGCAGACTTGATGGACAGGAATCTTTGGAGGATGAGAATGGTGAGTTGCCTGAATTGTTTTGTGTCACTGGTGATGCAATGGATCTCCTCATCTGACATGTGAAATAGATGCAGAATTTCTCCTTTCACTCACTTCCTGTAAGCAAACAGAAATCAGCTGGGATTGCTGTGCCATCAGCATGAAAGCAAGAGAAGAGGAAAGCAAATCCTCACCAAGTCACTGGTGGGTTCTTCTCTGATCCAGATGGTACCTACTGGGCTTGAATCCTCTGTAGCTCTCAGCAGAACGGATGCATTTTTCTTGAGTGACTCAGAGCACGCAAACATTCACTTCTTCACAAGGATCAGCCAGCCTCTTGAAGGGCCTGAGTATGCAAATGGTGAAATATGCAACATATTCAAAATGTTCTCTTTCAGCATTTGCACAGCTTGCCAAGACACAAGGTGACTTCAGCTCAAACATTATCTCTGACAGATGTATCTTCTCCCAACATATTTCAGTCCATATCAAAACATCTCATAGCTTTGGTTTTAACTACTTCCATGACCACTCTCAGTTGTTTACCTTCCACTGTCTTAGAGGAAAATGAACCCTTCCGAAACATTTCTTGAGTCTTCAGTAGCCTTTAAATTGACTAATCACCACAGATCCATTAAGGGACTTAGACATTTTACTTCTCCTTTAAATACCTAAGTCAAATCTCTAGATCCTCAAAATACCACACTTATCTGTCACTTAATCATGGTTCCATCTGTAGTCCGAATGCAATTCTGTTTTTATAGAGTCTTTATATATTTGATGATCAGACAGATATTGTCACTGTACTGGAGTTCCAGCAAAACTAACAAATTAAGAGCTTCTCTTCCGAGTTGAATGAGGCAACTCTCAGAACAGTATTTGCACACTCACCAGCAAAAGAGAAGAGACAATGGCAGCATATTTTTGCTTATTAATACTGTGGATAAAAATTTACTTGGAATGAAGAAAATCAAAGCTAGCTCCCTTTCCTGCTTGAAAATAAAAAGCTTTGAAATTTGACAGCTGCTCCAATCTGTACAGCTGCAAATTCACAGGAATTCACAGGAGGTGAGCACACATCTCCTCCTTTCTAAAAATTTCCCAAGCCATTGACTCATTTTTCCTTTCAATACTCCTTTTCTCTCCCTCCACCACTTAGACTGCATTAATGTTTTCCTAACTACAGGACAAGCATCATGGATATGAACGTCATAAAAAGAAATACCTATTTTCCAGCCTGAGATAAATGTCAGACTTCCTAGAGGAACTAGTGATGGCTGAAGATCCATGTCAGAGACTTACAGAAAGATAAAAGGGATGTGTAGTACCGCAAATACCAACTTGAATTTCTGCTTCATTTCAAGTACAACTGACTGAATTTGGATCCAGCACACATTCCCTAGTCACAAAGGTCTCCTCTGCTCAAAGAACTAGGTTCTACAGGCCTCATCTGTAGCATGAACCAGTAAATATGTGAGGAGAACTATTTAGCAATTTTGATGTCTTAAGATGGGAACATCCCTGGAGTTTAAAACCGATCATAGTAGGGATGAACAGGCATTTCTTACCTACCAAATTTCAAATGCATTATTGTAAACACATAGATGGTAATTTTCTCTCTGTGGCTCAGTAATGAATCAGCTGATATAGTGAGTTTTTCATTTAGATCCGAAATACCACCAAAACCAAGCCACTTTGATATTTGCACTCACATGCCCATCTGGAAGCCAAAGATGTTATAGAAAGCAAAGCATGCATGGTCCATTTTTGTTGAAAGGCTTGAATGTTCCCACTTCCCCTAATTCAGAGAATGTATCCATACATAAGAAAACATTTCAAGGAAGACTGAACAAACCTTCAGCCAAACACATCAGTCAAAGGTCACCAACTACACTAAGAAATGTCTTAAAACATGCACAAATATGTACACAATTTAAACAGTTCTGAATAAGTTTGTAAGGCACAGATACATCTCAATTTTTTTTCTTTGCACAGTACATTCAGAAAGGCGACTATTTTTAGACTGACTGTTTGGATCAACCCTAGAAAACATCTCACTGTATCCACTGCTATTTTTACCACTGAAAAGTTTATATTCTTCCTCTAAAAGAAGTATATATTTGTTACACCTATGTGGCAAAAAAATATATTTTTGGAATTGGTTGCTTCCATTCTTACCTTGAATCACAAAAGACCAGTAACAAAATATTAGGTTCCCATTCAAAAAACCTGGTTTAATTTGTCCTAAAAACAGAAGAGAGTAACACAAACAAGCATATGTTTAATCTGTTGTCATCAAATCCCTGCCTCCTGCCTCTAGTGCTGCCTCCACTCTGTACTTTGCATCGACTCCTTAATCTAAACCTTGAAAGAGTTCATTTTCTTTCCTGGTAAAGGAGAGAACAAACCCATTAGATTTAAAACCTTGGGACAGAAATATCAAGAGGAATTCTGAACACTTACATGTGAGGATACAGAAAGCATTGGGTGCAGTTTAAACATAAGGTGCAAGGAAGGAGGAGGAAACTGCAGCCAGAGACACAATGGACAAAGAAGCAGTAGGGAAAAAGAGGAGGGACAACACTGCAGTGGAAAAGTAGTTTAGCATCCTTACATGGATAGGAAGACTGTTGGAGAGGAGTCTGGACTTCTAAGTGAATGAACAGACTTAAAAGACAAACCAGACAGATTGGTACAAGAGTAGTAATAAAAATTATGGGAGCTATGAAATCATTTATGCAAGGGTTTTTCTTTCTCAGAAAAAAAACGCATGAATTTTTAACCTCTAACCTCTCTCCTGACAGCTTCCCCAAGATTATCAAAGAGATGGTGAGGACAGCAGTTTTAGCAGTTATATTATACATTAGGACCACAAGTGAATACTTCAGTTGAGGAGGTCACGGGTCAACAGATAAGCCATGCAAATGGGATGTTGTTCAAGGTCATCTTCTGAAAGTTTAGTTTTAGCAATTTATGAATTACACTTATGAATTTTTTTTATTATTATAACATTTATTAAATATAACTGAATTGCCTTTTGTCAAATTTATGTTCGTATAAATGGCACAAGACAAAATACAGCAAAATTTCTAAGTTATTCATAGATTCTCTCCAACCCAATGAAACTAAGTAACCCAATTTTATTTTTCACTCACTATAACCCAAATAATGAAATTCAAGCTGTGACAGTTTAAGTGTGAAAGTACAAGGTAACTTCAAATGGGACTTCCCTTACTTTTTTTTGAAGTAGAAACAGATGTAGTCTGATACTACTTCCCATGTAAAATTACCGTGATACAAACAGCTCATGAAAGACAAAAGGAAAATAGCAAATAATACATTGTATTTTTAGGATGCCCTCCAACATGAGGCTCAGCTGAATAGGGCAAAATTTGAACCCAAAACACAGAACTTGCATCCAATGTCCTTTATAACATCTCATTCCTTTATTGCACCTGTTTCATAGCTGATACCAATAATATTCAACATCATTCCCCTTTCAATACTATTCAAAAGGAGAAGAGAATGGAAAAGAGGGGATAGAATCTGAAACAGAAGACAAAGACAATGAGTTGAATTTTCTCTGCCTTCCTGCCTTAGCTTTCAAAACTAATTAGCCAGGAAGCTTTTAAAAATGAGTGTACATATATTGCCTAATTTCTCTTTTTATATAAATCTGTGTTTAATTTCTCACTAGACCTCTTTTCGGCTTTGAGTCTAAAGAAATAGCCAGAATCATAGATCGTATTTTTGACGTGTGTTTCACTAGACTTTATTCCAGTGTAAAATTTTTACTTAGCTGTGGCCCAGACTTTCACAGCTGACTCAGTGCAAAACATCCATAAATAATGTAATTTATGACACAGAACTTAGAGTCATCAAGACAAGATGCCAGGAAGTTTTCTCAGTTCAGAATGCCTTTTATAATGTAAGCCTTGATTAGTGTCAACAATTTTTCTTTGACCTTTTTAGAAAGGAGTTCAGACTTCTCACTCCTAAACTCCAGCTACAGATTGCCTTGATGATATCTAAAGTCTCCAGACTGTGCCAGAAGAGTTGCCAGAACAGCAGTACTTCTGTTTATTTATGAATTCCATTGGTTTCTCATTCACCTCTGAATAATTCCAGAATCATTACTGCATGCTTTAAATCTGCCTGAGGATTTTTGGTTTCAGAAACCTAAGAATCTACCTCATTCCTTCATCTGTTACAGTAGCTCTGAAACATACATGCCCTTCATCTAATTGGTTTCAGAAGAACACTTACAGTTTTACTGGTTTCAAGATCAGAGTGACAGATTTGTTGCTGTAATCTAAGATAAATCTGAATGGAAAAGAAGTCACTAAGAATCTGAAAACACAGTTTTAAAATTTTGAATTCTTGGAAAAGTAGGAAAACATTATTAGATATTTAATTCTATATTGAGATCTATAACAAGCATATTTCATAATGCACTTGATATATTAGAATCAATCCATTCATAATAAAGATTAGTAAACCAAGATTGGTAATTGAGCACAGGTGTCAAACAATCTGTTGCTCTAAACATACAGTTCTTGATTCAGTGAGATGTGCACAATGAGAACACAACAGCAGCTCAGCAATATATATATATATATAACCTATATTTGGGTGAGGAACAGCCTCCTATTTAATGAGGTCCCATGCATAACATACAGATTTTTAAAAGAGAAAATCAACCCACAGTATTTAGTCACTGACAGAAATGTATTTTGATCCTTGATTGTAATCTCTTTAGAAAAGAAACCATTCCAAGGTTTTCAAAGATCAGAACTTCTCTGTCCAACCCTCTTTTACAACAAAGATTGTATTTGAGTTGGAAAAATGCTTAACTGAAACATTAGTTGAGCTAATATATGAGTTGTTATATTTTACCAAATGCACCAGGATGGGAGGGAAGGCAACGTGACACAACCTGAGACCGATGCTATCACAACTTCACCAGTCAGGATCATTTCCAGGTCACACAGAGAAGTTCCAATGGATGCTCACCCTGTTAACTGTAGGTTTAGCTCCTTCAGTAGCTTTTTTAAGATTACTTTCTTCTTGTGTGTTCTATTCACTGACATAGCTAGAATAAAGTTTACAGAAGGCTTGGGGCTAAGTTTAAATCTACTCATTTCAAAGGAATGGCTATGTTAAAATAAAAGATCAAATTCAACATGCCATAAAACAACAAATTCATTTTAATATTTCACCCAAAATTTGTAACTGTCATATAGGATCTGTCCTAGAAGAGTTATCTTGGTGATAACATAGACTTGTTCAATCATGACAGATATGTAATACCTTTCTCTCCTGGTTTCTGGCTAACTTGCTATGCTCTAATTAGAAAAATCTTATTTTTGAATAGCAAACATTTCATATTAATCCATTAATATTAAAAAACAACCTCTTCATAAACAGGAATTAAATCTTTGAAGAATAAACACATTCTCAGGCCTATAAATAGAGGCTAAAAATTCAAAGTACTTACTAGTAAAACACCATGCACGGTTCTAATCTACAAAGTTTAGTAGGGGTAAATTCAATAATGATCACACTACTAAAACAAAATTATCATCTGGGGAAAATAATTAATTACAAGCTCTAACTAAATTTTGAAAATATTAGATCTAGAGTTGACCAAGTTATTGAGAGTATGAGCTGCTGCAAATAGAAAAAGGTGGTAAAAAAAAAATAAAATTACAGCTGCAGACCTTAGGGATATACAACTGGATGACAAAAAATAAAAAGGGTTTACATGGCTAACATACCAACATTCACTTGAGAATCCAAATGCCCTAAATAGGACTCTGGGAGAAAAAGTAACTCCCTAGTAGGCAATATGTCTATTGCCTTTGAGACAAAACATCCCTGATCCACTTCCTTTTAGCTCTGATCAAGTCTGATGAAGAGCATGGTCAAGTCAAATGATCTTTATTTCTGAAAAGAGATGCTAGGAAAATAAGTTTCACAACCATCCCATTCCCTCCGACTCACTTCTCTTGCCACTTATGTTTCAAAAGGGAGCTGTGACAGATCTTCTCCGCAGTTATCCTCCATAGTCAGTAAAAATGTAAATTCAAGATCAGGAAAGGCTTTACAAACATTTAACTACCTGTTGCACTGACTGTGATGCACAGAGATAGCACAAGCAGCAGGTACCTAAAGAAACAAAGGTTCATTCACCTCATAAAGAAGGGATCTGGAATAACATCCAAGGGAAAATTGTGAATTGTGCCATTTGAACTTCAGACTGGATTTGCAGAGTGAACTTTCCTGTAAAGTTCTTAGTTTTTAATTTCACCAAAACTTTTAATGTAGCCCTAGTTTAAATTTGACACATTTTACTGGAGTCCACCAGAGTTGAGGTAAACCCCAGAAGTGGATATGGAACAAGGCACTGATGGATTATACAAGAAAGAAGCCAGGTTATGAAATACTTTTGCACAAATTTAGTTTCTCAAAATTAGCATCTCAAAAATAGCAACATCACTACACTCAGTAAAATGCACTTAAAATCACCTTTTTTTTTTTTT
>VXBI01024178.1:691293-776420 GCA_013397375.1 Toxostoma redivivum
TTTTTTTTTTGTAGTTCCATTGCTGGCTTAAACATATGTTAAAAGAATCCTTCTATTCTGGCATTATGTTTAGTAATAGAGAATCATAGAACTGTAAGGGTTGGAAAATACCTCCAAGGTAATTGGGTTGAAACTAACTCAGCACCACCATGCTCATCACTAAACCATTTCCCAAGTGCCACACCCATACATCTTTTAAATATCTCCAGGGACAATGCATTTTTTCACTGCTCCATGTTTATTGAGGCTGGAATTATTAAACACGTGTAAGGAACGCTTAAACTTGATGAAGTCTCAGCAAATTTCTTTGAGGGTCTCCTGGGAATACATTGCTGGTCTATTCAGCAGTAGGGACACTAGTATGCTTTGTTCAGGTAAAAACTACAGAGCAAACTGTGTTTTATCCAAGGTTGGCAGGGAGGGAGCACCTGACTGCTTTTGTATGGTCTTGAGCCGTCACTCAGGCACTCTGTGAGCCAATGCCTTTCTCTGCAAAATGGGTTAAAATTGCTTGAGTAGACCCTGAGATCCTGAGCAGAGACTCTGTGTGAGCGCAGTTGTGCCTGTCTCGGCAGAGCAGGGACTGCTGAGAGCCAGAAGCAATGGCTGAGTTCTCAGAGCCTGGTGCCTGCAGGGAGGACACTGCCTGCGCAGGAATTGTGTCAGTGCCTCCTCTGGAGGTAGCCTGCAGCCGCCACTAAATGCTTCCTCTTCCATTAGCACAGATGAAAGCAGAGGGAGCTTGCACCTTGCAGGCACAATAGAGAAATGGCACTGCCTTCCTCATCATCCTTCCATTACAGGTCATAATGCTGCTCTCCCACTTGCCTTACATATGGCTTGATGGTCTAGCATTGGCACCATGGGAAGCATACTCTCCACTCTCCTCTTTTAGAAGAACGTTACTCCTTCTACATGTAGTTCTCAAGTTTCCTCTTCTCATAGGAAAGTAGGGCTGGAAGTGATTATCACATAACATCGAGGCTATCAGCCTCTCCAAAACACAGCACTGGCATTTCTGACAGATGTTTGCACAGTCTATTCTGAAGAGCCTGCATTGCTGGGAGACTCCCCCATCTCTAAAAGCAAATTACTTCAATGCTGTGAGAAAGTTTTACTCTATACATTTTATTGTCATTTATAATTTATACCTATTATTACTAATCCCAATTTAAATAGGGTGAGTGCTTCCTCTTCCACATCTACTTTTAATGTAACTGAAGATTATTATCAAATAGTCTTTGGGTTGGACTCGATGATCTTGAAGGTCTCTTCCAACTTACTGATGCTGTGATTCTGTGAAATCTTCCTCCAATCTTCTCTTCCCTCAAGTAACGCCAATCTTTATGAAGGACAAGTGACCATGACTGCTATTTTCTTTCTGAGGGCCCACAACATAATAGGAATCCCAGAGAAACTCTCTGCCTTTTTATTGTTTGGGGTTTTCTTTCTGCAAGAAAATTTTCATGACCATTGCTGCAGGCTTGGCTCTTGTTATGGCTGGTAAAACAACAAAGTCTGGCCCATCTCCCAAATATATAAATATCTTAGATTTTGAAGGCAAAAGTTACTGTCTAGAAATATTAAATCATATCACTAAGAATTACCTAACCCTTGAACCGTGTTTTAAACTGTGATTCACTGAAGACATCAATCAATGATAGAAATAAGCATTTTCCAGGAAGGCAGAAACCCCTTAATAGAAGACTAAGGCAAATAAAAAAAGATCTGTCTCTTAAATCATAGTCCACCTTACAGAAAAGCCAAGAATCTATAACATTGCTGTATTACTGAAATTGCCTATTAGAGTCCTTTGAGAATTTCCCTTAAGACTTTTGAAACATTAAGCCTGAGAAAAGAACAGGAATAAAAGTGCTCTTGATTTTCATCTTACATTATTTAACTTGAAAGCAAATATAAACCAAGGCAGAGAACTCAGCTGGAGGCATTATTTTTGGAAGATGTATTTACTTCAGAAGTTCTGACACTAGCAGTTAAAAAAGAAAGGGAATTTAATATAAAAGTATCAGCATTTTCACAGATCTGTGGCTTTTGCTAGTGTTGCTTTGCCTTAGCTTAGCAAATCTGACTCTAGCTTCACAAAGAGCCTTACTGAAAGGGTTCCTCCAAAAATTAGTTTTCTCAAAATCTTCTTTTTTCTCCTTCCCTCTTCTGAGCAAGATGTATAGGATGTTAATCCCAAGCATGACTTGCATTACATGTCCATCTACAAATGATGTACTTGAGTAGCAAACAGATATGCAGAAGATCATTATTTAGAGGCCAAACCACTATTCTGCTTCATGGCATGTGACTGGTAAAAACAAACTAAAAGCACAGTGTTTGCTCCAGAAAGCTCCAAATGATGTCACCACCTGACAGAGATTTTCCCATAGAAATGGTATCTCCCAGTTCATGCAAGCCAAAATAAAATGAAAAAATTGCCATCACTGTGTAGATTATGTACTACCCATGAAAGATGGATTTTCTCCCTTTACTTACTAAATACTCAGAAGTCCACCAGGAAAGGTGATATGATCACAATAATAAATTTTATAGCTCTATTGCTCTGATTTTCTGTCTAGGAATTGTAAATCACTTTTAAAATAGAAGCTTAGCACAGAAGAAAAGGTAGTTCCCATTGGTACCTCTCTGTGATCTGACAGACCATGAAATAGACTCATAGAACAAATGTGTAATCTGTCTAGAAAAGGTATTTTGTAGCATGGTATAAATTTCTGCTGAAGAAACTGTAAGAAAGGACAAAACTCCTTAATTCTCAGTGAATTTCTTAAGGCCACTCAAGAAAAAGCACTGGGCAGGCACAAGATGCAAATTCCTTCCCCACCATCTTACACTGCTTATGAAACAGATTGAACTCTTTTAAAAGAACATGTTGATCCACTGGGCTTTCCATCTTTCTCCTTTTTAATTTTCCTCTTATTAATCGGCTAAGAACTGTAAATGTGTTTTTTCTTACAAGCTTGTTTGTATCTCAGAGTACTAACAGAGAAAATCTGGAAAGAGACTATTAGAATAATGAAAAAGAGTGGTCAAACATTTCTTTTTCTTCTAGTTTAACCTTTCCAAAACCTGATGCCAATACCTAAAGCCAAATTTTTCATAAATGGCTTTGTAAATGTGGACAACAAAAGCTATGTTTAGGTCCCTTAAATCAAACAAAGTATTACTAGAATCAATAAAAAGAATTGAAGTCAGTATTTTATATAGGCAAGTTTGAAAATTTGAGGTTTTAAATAATGTGTCTTATGGTCAGAAAAAAGCTCCCATAACGCACAGACCAAATTTTTGTTAAAATGAATCATGCATCTTCAATCATTAGAAATTTTGATATCCAGCACATAAAAAAAAAAAATAAAGATAATACTTGTATTCCTTTTTAATTAATAAGTCACCAACTACAAGAGGGAGAAAGAGGCATGGCAGGCATTTTACAGATACCTATAATGTGTAGTCCCCTTCCTTAAAAAGCTCAAGTGCTTAGTTTATATAATACAAGTATATACAACATATAATTCTCAAATATAATTTCCCTCCCCAAAAAAGTGAAACCATTTAAATTCAAATAAATAAAAAAGTTTACCAGTGCAAGAATGAAGGTGTAAATAAACTCAAATATAGAAAGCAGGCTATATAGCTTCATAATATATATTAGTTTTGAAAGCCAGCTCTGATAAACCAATAATTTCTGCCCAAGCTTCGGCTTATAACAACTTTTTCAAAAGAACATTTCACTTTGAACAACGAGGTTCCCTTTGTGTGTGGCAGGTCCTATCTTCTATGACTAACAGTTTAATTCAATCATAAAGATTCATTCAGCAGTACTAAATATTATAATTCCAGTGGCAGTATGAGCTGTTAAGAAACACTTCAACGTGACAGTCATGAGTTTTAAGCCCATCATCAAAAATTTAATTGCATAACATGAGGATAGGAGCTGGTTGCAGGTGTAACTGTCTCACTTGATGACTCATATTATTGACTCATTTTAGTGATTTTAATGACTCATTGTGATGATTTCAGCAACATAAATTCAGTTTATTTTGTCAGCAACATACAGATATCAGCAACACACTCCAGAAAGAACAACATAAGCAGCTGAAATTAAATAGAAAAAAATAGAAACTTTTTTTTAATATTAGAATTGATGTCAAACACATAAACCCAGTGTTGTTTACAATACTCCTAATTTGCTTGTGGCATTCTTCCCGGAAGAAAGTGGCTATTCACTTGTTGAAGGGTGTTTCTGTTGTCCTTGATTGATGAGGGCAATGCTCTGAAAGGTCTAGGCCACCACTGGTCAGCTACTGTGACTCTAAGCATGTAATTAATTTCAAGGCATTTGTTACAGCTGACACGTTCATATCTGTACATGTTTGCCCACTTGAATACACTCATTGTCCTCTCCCTTTGTGATATGGCAAAGTGGAAGAAGGAATCACTGCCCATCTCCTCCCTTCTCCTCATGAAAGATCCCAGACCTACATCTATTTTTCTTGAACTGCCTGAGCCTGAAGCACCCGGTTCCTCTAAGGGGTCAGAGAAACCTCAGACCAGTCTGTATCACCATTTCCTAATGGAGCTGAGAACTGTTAAGATGGGAAATATCTCAGCCACACTCCAGTTTTCTGTGGGTTACTGAGAGCCTGGGCAGGAGGACTTCATTCCTTGGATCCTGGTGCTCACATACATCCCCAGTAATGGGAGTGTCAGAGGAGAGGTGATTCCCATACCAAAGACAAAGAGAAGTTTTTCCTAAATCACACATGGGCTACCAGGCAAGTTGGGTATCTGCCCATAGATTCATCCATAACTACTAATAAGTTTTAAAATTGCCAAAACAAGCATGAACCAAATTAAAATCATTAATTTCTTAGGTCAGCAGCAAGAACTTGTCACAAAGTGCCCTCAACTAAGCCACAGGCCAATCCTCTATTAAATTTTCAGTACCCAAATTCTCCATTAGGGTCATCTTTAAATTCACCTTTGAAGAAGTAGCTAGTATGTAAAGTATCCTCAGATGAGTATCATGCCAGAGATTAACTGTCATTCATCACTAAAATCACAGAAAGTGATACTTTTCTGATAACTAGGCTAATCAATTTTTTAATCGTTATAGTCTTAATATGCAAAATCTTGATCATAACAAAGTAGCAGTTTGTTTCCAGTGCTGATAAATAAAACAGATCTTTAAAATACATCATGTTTTTTCACAGCTTTTAAGAGTCCTTGAGTACCTATGTTGTTAAGGTAAAATACTTACATTTTTCAAACTCTTATTTTGTAAATGTCAGCCAAATTTTGTCATAAGGGATACATCTGCATTTTTTCTTTCTGTTTCTTATTAACTTTTTTCCATCTCACATGAGAAAATATTTAACAGAAGACCAAACTTCCTGATTACTTAGCTGACTCTTCAAGTACTGATTCTTTGGTCTGATACCTTTTTCTTTACATGGAACTTTTTACATAGCAGTTTCATTCAGATCTGTGGATAACATGTCTGAAGAGAAATGCTCTCATTCTTTCTGTGTTAGACACCTGCAAATGAACAGATAGAAAAGCTCCTCAGAATTCGTCATGCTGTAAACTCCCTTGCAAAACACTCTGTTGGACAGAAAGTTATGGCAAAATAGCTCAAAATGCATGATATTTTCACTGTTGAAACCACATCAGGTTGATTTAAAAGTAATCTTTAGTCTGATTAGAAGCTATTGAAAATAAATGTAACCAAACACACGTGGCTTTGAAATTTAGAGGAAAAGGCATTTTTTTCTGGGCCTGAATCTCATAAAACATCATGGAATCTTCAGAGATTCATAATTTATAGAAATTCTAGTTATTTCTCATACCTAGGTCAAACTATTTTTTGCTTCTCTTTTTTACCTTCTTCTATTTCCATATCAGGTCAATGGCCTAGTCCTGTGTCAGGAAGCATCCCAGCAGCTCCTCCTGGCTCCACTGGAGTGACAGTACAAAGACGTTCTCCAAAAGAAAGGGCACAATCAGTCACAGCTAGAAGTCCAATCAGTTTCTTTTGGACTGTTCAACTGGCCCCACTTTTCCCCTCTTCAGTACAGGGCTCCAGATCAACAGAAATTTTTCTAAGGTTAGGTAGAGAAGACAGCACCCTATTCTATTCCAGTGTTTGCTACAATAAAAGCAAAATAAACCATCATTATTTGTTCTTTCTGATTGGTCTTAGAGATAGAGAACTACTAATAGCTCAATTTAATTTTTGTTTCTCTAATAGACACTTTTTACTAAAAGATAATTTTTCTAGAGGATTTATCATTCCCAGAAACTGACTTTGTTTGTTTTTACCACAGTATGAGTATGGAGTAAAAAGCCAATAAAAGATAGCTAAATTATAAAAATAAAGCTTTCATTTACCTGGGAAGAGCAGTCTGTGTCAGTGAGCATTCAAACCACTATCCCTCATCAATTTTAACAATCTTGTCCTTTGAAATAAAAGGATTGTTTTTATTTTGCAGTGCTACTAGTTGAGTTAGTGTGAAAAAGACCAGTCCAGCAGCAACTGAATTCAGGAGGGAAGTACTTGTTCACTTACAAAATACAAAGCAGGAGCAACACAGACCTGCCTGGTGAGTTGACAGCTACCCATTCTGGTCTAAGACAACGTATGGGGACAAAAGAGAGAGAAAACAAGTTTAGGAACCCTAAACTTTCTCTACCTCATTGGTCAAATGGAACCTTAAAGTCTTTAAAGTCAGACACATTAATGTGCATTAGTGCCAGCAAACTATTCCAGCCTTCAGAGCACAAAATGCCCTGAAATTTCACAGTCCTGCTGCCTGCTCTGGAGCTACTCATGCTCTCTAAAATCACCAAATGCTTTGGCTCAATGGGGGCCTTCAGGAACAAGGCACTGGTATAAATTTTAGAACTTCTTTGAGATGAAGTTTGAACTTAAAGAAAAAATGCCTTTAAAGTAGTGTTATCAGGCAGAGTTTTGAAAAAGATTTTTGGAAATGGCATAATCAATTTTAAACCAGCATATGAGGACATATGTGTACTGACAGAGTTAATTAAGTCCATATTTGTTATGGCCAAAATACCATGAAAGTGGGGACAATTTCGTGATCAGTTAATTTTTCAAGTGATAAGGCAGAATAGTGACATAATTTTTGGCACAGAGGATGGACTGTCAGAGGAAATGGAACCCTTGAATCCTTTGAGGCCAAGCACAAGCTGCATTACACAGGGCACGAGCCCCACTCCAAAGATCATCTGGAGGAAGTCTGCAAAACTCTTCCATGTTATACCTGCTACCTAAATAGAGAGCAGCTTCCAGAATTCAGAAGTTCTTTTTTGTTATTTTTCCAGCAGGACTAATGCATGTTTTAACATTGGAAAGAAGGGAGCAGGGCAGGCTGTGGAGCCTCTCTGGAAGAAATTGGGTTGCCTTCAAAAAACTGAAGGTCAGACATTTGGCTACATGCCAGCTCATCCACAAAAGCAAAGAAAAAAAAGGGTCATCAGCCTGTAAACAGTTTCCTACAGAACTTAGAGCTGTCAGGGCAAGTAACAACTAGCATTTTACCATCTTTGAATTAAGGCAGAATGTAGCCTCCAAATACCTCTGATTTATATATTTAGTACCTCAAATGGTAAAATTTGCAGACTCTTATTACCAAACTCATACTACCCATCCAAAAGGTGACAAAAAGTTAAAATAAAAGTGGTATGAATAAAATTTAATTTCTCAATGAAGACGCCAAACTAAAAGTTTTGCCAAAAAATTTTTGCTTGTCAAAGAATATTTAATTATTGAATTGAATATGGTAGTTTTAGAACAAGAGTACACTTAGACACAGTAAATAGATTTCTGTAGTACCAAGCCAAATAACACTAAGAGCAGCAATGAAGAACCCTCCTGTTAATTTTTATGTGGAAAATGAAATTTTTTTGCTGTTCTGAAAAATTTAGTGCTTTAGGTATTTCTCTTCTTGTAATATTTTAAATGTCTTCAAAGAAACACTAATTTAAGAACATCCTTGTGATAAATCATTAAATGCCTCCCAGATGAAAGGAGACACTTATTTTCTACATATCAATTTAGTCAGTTCAGCCATTAATTTAAAGTGTGTAATTGCTTCAGTTAACAGTCAGAGAACTCAGAAGCTTATACCAACTAAGACCTTGGCAGGAAATTACCTAGTTCATTATGATTTATAAGACTCATAAAAGAATTGAAATAGTGAAGGTTTGCCTAGGAAAGGATGTCTTTTCAATGAAGTGCAAGAACACAAAGCTCAGCAGGAATCGCTCCTACTAAACCTTCTTTAATCATTCACAATTTACTATTTTTTCTCCAAATTATAAGTTTCTGTTTGAATGTTTTTATAACTTACACATAAAGCCAACCAATATTTTGAAGAATTTTGCTCCTTCCAATTTAATTGTAGCAATTTCTGTTAAAAATGTCAATGAACATTTGAATTTTCTAACAAGAATTAAAGGTGGTTAGAAGGGGGATGATTTCTACAGCACCAAAATATCCATTGAAACTAGAAAAGTAATTTTTATCCAATTCAGAACACGCAACAGAGTTTTAACCTGATCTGCCTGTTTCTATTACAGTTGAAAAACACTTCTAAGTTTTGAACTGGTGGAGGTATAATTTTTACATTTTTATAAATATAAAATCTTAAAGTCACCACTTAAGGTAAGAGACAAGCCCACAAGTTTCTGAAACACCACCTGCAGTGCCCAGAAGGTGATAGGTTTCTACTCCTTGGTACACCAGTCCATTCATAAACCTTAAGGCTTAAATACTGGATCTGAACTGTGTTTATTAGAATTAGATTTGGAACTGTGTGTAGGATTGGAATTGGGTTTTAGAGCTTTAACAGCCCCACAGAAGATGCAGTATCACAGCAAGTAAACAGGCAACCAGCTAAAGAAGGATATTTAAACAATCAAACAGGCTGTATTTCAGATCTCACACAATTACAGTCTCTTCCATTTGTGCTGTTTTATTTTAAAAAGCTGGGCTCACTCAGTGGGAATGTTTTGCTCTGTGTTAAAGCCTGAAGGTGACTTAGAAAAGAAGAGCTTAGTGTTTTCAAGTTACTACAAAATTTAGGTTAATAATCCTGGCAACACAGTATAAAAATGTGAGCTTTCTTACGGACATCACTAAGTCCTTGAGATTTTAATAGTCTCTGGCACATATTGATTTCTCAATTTATTTTATTTGCATAACCTGGTCCATAATCTAAATAGAAATACACACATAGACCAAAGCTAGAAAAGCCTATTCAAATGTCTTTTCCTCATGAGCCCCTTGTGGTTCAGAATTAAGTTCAGTAGAACCTGCAGAGAAACCAGAAGGTCACTAACACAGATCTATAACATGGTTGCTGATGTTTTAGTCATTGCTTGTGTGACTGCCTTTCCTTAAAGATTTCTGGAAAAAGGTCACGTGCAATGGGAACTTAAAGGATTTCTCAGGTGATGTCTGAGAACCTTTGACTGAGACTGGTTTCACACTCAGCCCATCTCATTGCTGCCTGGAGCCTTACAGATTGTTCTATCTGCCCCAGGACTGACACTGAAGTAAAAGCAAGACATTTGATAAGCATATGGGTGCAGTAATTTTCACACTGAGAATCATCTGAAAAATGCTGTGAGAGCGACAGA
Organism: Toxostoma redivivum; assembly: GCA_013397375.1. NCBI lineage: Eukaryota > Metazoa > Chordata > Aves > Passeriformes > Mimidae > Toxostoma > Toxostoma redivivum. Next base: position 700,981 of record VXBI01024178.1, read on the forward strand.
TCAAAGAAGAAAACACACAACATTCAATTTTAATTTACTGTTTTAAAAATTTTTTCTTTTTTCCTTTATTTTTTAAAAAGATAATGAAGAGAGAAAAGTTTCCACTTTAAAATTCTTGGTATTGAATTGCTTCCAGACAAAGCATGGCACCTCACAGGGTACCTAGAAAAATTAAAAATTTTAGGTAGGCAGTTTTCACCTCTATTATTTGCAGGTGCTTTCACACTTTGAAAACACTGCTGGATCCTGAACTGTCAGGTGAGCAGTTGCTTCTGTGCCCATAGCATCACTACAAAACAAGTGAGAAGATAATTAATGTATAGTTGCAACCACAGATTTGGAGAGTACTTCGGGAAGGGGGTTGGTTGGTTTGTTGGTTTCATTTCATTTAGATTATACAGAATCACAAGCACTAACCTGGTGAAACACCTGTGGGAAAAAACAACAACAACAACAAAAAAAAAAACGAAACAGAGAAGTCAACAATAATTCTTAAATGGTTGTGTGTGAAATAATTAAACTCCTGCAAAGCTCCACCTTGTCAAGCTAAGAAGCTAGGAATGACCATAAGGTACGGACAAAGATCCTTAGCTCAGATGCTTTGCTCCAATTAGTTCTCATGATGGCCAAAAGAGAAGTAACAAGAGAAGTAACAAAAGAGAAGAGAAGGAATTTAACTATGAACACTGTCTGTGCCCAGTTTTCAGCACATGGATTGCTGAGAATAACATTCTCCTACTGTGAAAGAGTGAAGAAATTATCCAAACTGTACATGGTCTAAAAACCAATTTCGAATACCCCATGTGATTCTTTGAAAGAGGCTGAAACATAGCCACAAACAAAAATAGCCCCTTAGCTGCAAATAGTATACAAAAAAAATAGGAAACAGAGGTTTGATGTGGCTGGAAATTGTTTCAGTTAACTGCTGTTTGTATTTTGATGCAGATAATACAAACCCTTTTATGCAATTTAGCATAGATAAGCTCAACAGACCAAAATGCAAGAGCTGCCTGAAAAACCACTGTTCTTCGAAATGAAGAAGCCATTTACCATTTCCTAAATTGAATGCTTCCAATTCAATGAAAGCTTATTGCCTCCTCTCAAGACCATACTTAAAAATTCTGTCAATAAAGTTCATGCAGTAGATTTAGAGTATTTTTTTCTGTAGCTGGTGACAGCTGTCTAACACTATCTTGATAATATAAAACATTGCACTATTTGTAGTCTTTATTGACTCTTGAAAATACGAGGTAAATTTTTTGCTACAAAATTGGAAACAGTTATAGGAGGATGAAAGTAAATGATACGAAAATTTACTTCAGCATCACACTTTATAATAGTTTTTTCTCAGACATTTCATCCCAGATTGGGTGCCTGCAAAATTTTCTGCTTGCTCTGTCCCACCCACCACCACAGACATCCTTGATCTGAGTTCTCAGCACTGCTTCTGTTAATGATAAAATTGCCTCTCACTCTCCCACATCTTTATTTTCAAGACTATTTTCACTGCTCTTTCTTAGCTAACAAGCCCTTACTCTGCCTTTGAAGGTTCTCTGAACTTACTACCTGCAGTGGGCCTTGCTTAACAAATTCCTCCCACCTTAGGCAATCCTGAAAATCAGCATCAGACATGAGTAGACATAGGAAGTCTAAGCAATGCCCTGAAAATTATTAAACAAGAAATAAAAACCACTAATCATGTGAGATACCCAGAAAACAAGAGGAAATTTGGTGCATTATAACAGCATACAAACTATCACAGAAATAATCAGTGCTCAAAAGCATGTAGGCAAGACATTTCTCTGTTCCTTCACTCTTAATATAGGACAAAGCAAACTTCCAAAACTCAAGTGTGTTTAGAGAAGGGATGCAATGAAGAACTGTTAGGGTCAAACATCAACAAAGTTTCGTCATTTCTGCAGATGTCAGGAACATCCACAGTAACACTCACTACAACTGATTTGGTGCAAGAGACATTAAACCACAGCCTTCAGGATTTAAGCAAATTTCAAATTATTTCAACTCAGAATAAGCCTTCAAAAGTCTGTGCATTAGTCAAGACCAGGTAATCCCATTTTCGTCTGAAGTATATGACACTAATCATTGCTGGAGACATGGTATGGGATTAGGTGAGGTTTGGAGCTAATCCAAGATGTATTTCCTATATGCCAGCTCAATTCTACTTTTAGCTTTTCTGCTAACCCCCTCCAGGGTGCCCAGAAGCACAGCAACTATTGCCAGCATTTGCTTTAACTTGCAGTCTTGAGACTAAAATGCTCTCGAAGACACACAAAGAGCCAGTACATCATAAAAGGGTCAGGAATCCTTACCCCAAGGAAGAAATGTATCAAAACATCTCCCAGTTTTCATATTTTGAAGCACTGAAAAGGGAGAGGCAAATATTCAGGGAAAACTGAGAACAGATCAAAACTTTTTGAAGTACAAATGTGTTGTCTGAACCATTCTTACTGATTTAATAATTTTTTCTGAACACTGAGCTTTTCATTCTGGACTTGGATAGAAAGGGAAAAGACTTCTAGCCAACTTTTGCACCACCAAGAAGGCTGTTTTGAAAGACATCAGGATTGGGGAAGCCTGGGGAGATCCAGGACTGTCTTTTTCAAGCATTCCAGTACTATGGGTCAGCATCCCTTCATACACTTAAAAGCATATTAATTTTTTTCTTAATGACTAAATTTCAATTTATGAATCTGAAATTAAAACATTTAGTCTAGGTTTACAAATACCCATGAAGCATTACATTCCATGGTTCAAGGGGTTATTTTGTTTAAAGTAATCACAAGATTGCAAGGGCTGGCGATTCTCAGTTCTAATGACACTACAAACATTAAGCATACCAGTACTTTTTTTCCTCTTCTCTGATCAAGCTGTGAAAAAAAATGAAAAAACAGAGCAAAGTCCTGATATCAAATAAAAACCTACTATTTGATCTCCTGGAGCCAGACTTTCATCTCATGAATTGTTATAACATGGCCAAGAATTATACCCACCTATTGTTCAACTAATCCAACATCCCCTTCAAAGCAAACCCTTGAGATTCAGCATAAATCAGCACCCAGAACAATAAAAGGATTCCTGGGAAACCTCTAAGTCATCAGTTCTGTTAGAAATAAGGAATGTGATTGAAGATAACAAAATATAAGCAAGGCCTCACAATATTGCAGTTTTCTTCCTAGAACTTTCCTTTATCATTCCAAATTAACCAATTCACACAGTATTTTTTCCCTTTTGCATGCCTTGTTCATCTGTCCCAGTTTCTTTGCTGCTTCTGAAGCTGCTGAAGCCTTATCTTCACCTTTTTTGATACTTCCCAACTGCTAATGTACTTCACACATCTGTTTTCCCAGAGTAACAGATGTTGTTGCTCAATGAAGACAACAGTCTGTATGTTTAGGCTAAGAAGTGCAGAAAAAGCATTTAGAGCTAGTTTCTGCTTTTTCTCAGTTGATGCTTCAAAAATACAGATTCTGCAAATAAAGAGTATTTCCAGTGCATGTGCCCAGGGTTTACAAAGCAAACCAAACTGCAATGGACCTAGGTAATTCTTGCTGCCCAAGAGGGCAAAAAGCAGCATCTTTCTCATATGTAAAAGAATTAATGTTTTAGCCCTCAAGTGACTATTAATTGCACGTGATTAAATCCACTACAATTATTTGATTTTGAGAAAGATAATAATGTATGATGTATTAATGCTTGCTAATTGTATTCATGTGATTCTGCTCTATTCCTTCATGCTCTGGTTTTGGGCCTTACTGCTCACTAATACAGAGCAACATTTAGCAAAAAAGTATCTCCAAACTGAGACAAGGAAAATAGATTTCAACCCATGTCTAGCAATCCTGGCAGAAGAGCCCAGAGATTATCATTCTGCTCATGGTTTTTTATTTCCCATCCTGACTGTTACTTTCATGAACTTTTGGGAATCCTGGGCAAATAGGCAGGACAAACTGTCAGGACAAATTTCCAGTGGATATCAGGGGCATGAGTGCCCATTCCACAATGCACTGCTCAGTGTGCCCACACCTGGTACCCTGTGTTCACCCTGTGACATGGAGCAGGAGCTGCCTCCAAGTGTCCCCTCAGCACAGAGCATCAGCAGGGGAGCCCAGAGACACCCTGCTTTTTCTGGATACATCACTCTATCCTACTCCAGATACATCCTGGCTGCTTCTGGGACCACACTGCACACGAAACAGAATAGCAACAGGCTCTGTGTTAACATGACCTACAGACATAGGCCAGCTGTCTCTTAAGTAGAGATGTTAAAATAATATAAACAATGGAAATGTAGCAAAATGCTCTATAAGACTGCCTTAGAACTGAATGTCTGTTATCCCATAACTTAAATATCTAATTTTCTTAGAACCTTGCAACATTAGAGATTGCATGTATTTGGAAAAAAACTAAGTGTTTGCCCATTTGGGTTTGTACAGCAGTTATAATAAGAACTTCCTCAATTTCTATACTCCTTCTGTGGAAAAGATGTCATAGCACTCAACTGAAAATAAAAATATTTCTAGATGGTTGTGGATGTTTTCCCTTTATAGAAACTTGCTGATTTTCTCATTATCACATTTTGAAAGCTGCCAGCCTTTTCCCATAATATATTTTGTAAAACTATTCCCCCACCCATGTAATTTCTAACTCTTTCTGGTAATTATCCACATTTAAGAATATTGTTCCAACTTCACCCTCACCCTTCTCCTTCATTTTCCCTTAGGGCTACTCTCACTTATGTGCTAGTTTCTGCAAATCTACTGCAGCACTATTTATTACCCATATTTGGGTAAATTTCTTCCAATTTTATTTGCCTATCCCTCCCAGTTTCAAGAGGAAGGGATAAAAAGCCTGAGAAAAATACACAAAGATGATCAAAATAATACACAGGTATCATTTTGGCAGAAGCTAACAGAGTTCCAAATACTTGATAATGCTATTTCAAACCACCTTAGTGTATAAACAGTTTCCACAAGGCTTCAAAGTCAGATTGTAATTAATTAATCCTTATTTACTTTTGAGAACCATCATTATTCTAGGAGAGAATTAGTCTAAACTATTAAACCAGGTCAATTATTTTTACGACACAGCCAAAATCAAAACGTTGCACCTATGTGTTACTTACTAACCTATATTTGAATCTATTATATTTAGGAAAAAACCTAAATGTCAGACAGTAAATGCATAAAATTTCATTATGCCTTTCTCTGAAAAGATGTCCTCACACTTGTAGCAGTGTAGAAGCTGCACCTTTCACACAAAAATGATAACAAAATGGAAACAAAATACTGCCCTTCACCTACAAACTGTTTGTTCTCAGTGGAGCCCAGCATAGACTTTCAATATAACAAAATGCTGTATTAGCCAAACATTTTTATAAATATGGGTCAGACCTGTACTATGAAGCACTTCACAGCTGGGATGCACTTGTCTCTAACGAGGTAAAACTATCAGAGCTGGAAGTTTCTTACAGACAGTTTACATTTTGTGATGACATTCCCTTGAATCTTAAATGTAGCAGCCGTTCTTGTTTGTGGGCCTAGAGCTCTCCTCTGGGAATGGAAACATTAGCTACTGATGAAAATATTCACGAACTCTTTGTCATGCTGTTTTTATGGAAGGAAATTCCATCTATATCATGATCATGAACTGACAAGTAAACGAATCTTTCCTCCTATGTGTTAGTCATATTTTCCCTTATGTTCTTTTCAGAGCAAGTGGCACATGCGTATTTAATTTAATTCTGCATAAATATTCAACACGGTCTTTATCATATCACCTTGATAGCTCATTTGGCCTAATAGCAATTAGCCTTAGAGCCAGAAAAACAATCAATTTTTTACATTTAATACAACAACATATGACGTTTATCAGCACCTAGCCTTGCAGAAATAACTAATCCTAACTCTGCATATTTTAAGGAACTGGCCAATGACAACCAGGATCTTTGCTTTTTTATTCACTTCCAGTAACAGTATTCATTGATTTATTTTCAGATTTTACTCAGTGTGTACAAGCGTTATTCAACTAAGCATTCGAGCGATGATGATGATGCACTTAAATTCTGCAGTTAGGAAGTGAGGTGATTAAATAAATTTAATGTGGTTAAATGGTTAATTGTGAAGAGTATAGAGTCTGAATATATTCTCTGTATGACAGTAAATATCATTTAGTATTCACAACAACCTTGTGACACAAGACAGATAAACAAAATCTCTCTAACATGCCCTCAGAACAGTGCCTGCAGCTTTCTGAAGAGATTTGTGTTTCCAGCTCACTGAAGACCTCTGATAACTGCAGAGAGAACTTCTCACTTTCATCGTCACCAACAGGGCATATTTTTGCACCACTGTGAACATTGCACTCACCATTTGCCATTGCAGGAGAGGCACTTTCACTACCTGTAGCTGCACAGTTTTCTTAGGAAGTGAAGAAGAGAACCTTCCCCCCATTCTGCCTCTTCTTAGGAGGATACACCATGCAGTGCTCTAGCCCCTCAAAATGCCATAGCTAACAGGGATGGAAGGGGAGAGAGACATGACCATGCTGCTGCACTGACTGGGCATTAGATGGGGTACAGGGAAGAAGCCTTGGAGCTCTGTGCACTGTCTTGAAATCTCTGGCTCTACTTCTGCTTACCGTCGCAAATATTACATCATTGCACTAGGACAGCCAGACCAGATTTCAAGCTGCCATTGAACCAGAGGACAACTGAGTTCATCTTTCCCACCTGTGCTATTTATATGCAGGATGTTCAGGAAGTGTATGCTGCACACTGCTCTATTTCTGACCAAAACATATGCTTTCAAGGCAGCCTACAACCACATACAGCTTAGAAATATTGTGTGGTAGGGGGAAAAAAATTCTTACATAAGCTCCAGCATCACACTTCCTGTAATACCAATTGAATTTGCCCTAAAAGCTAGTGATAGTGAGCTCAGAGGTATCAAAAGTGGATTCAACAATCCAAGGAATGTGTCTGAGCAGCCTATTTCCATCATTACCAATTCTGCTCTGCGATGTCTTTCTTACGTGGGAAGATGCTCTAACGGTTTAACTTCATCTCACTGGAATGTGTTTTGCAAATGCTTTAATAAGTTATGACCCTACTTGTCTATGCAATGCAGTTCCTCAAATACCTCAGCTGTTCCTTTCAGCTGTTTAAGCTGCAAATTCCATAACTCCCGTGATGTTTAGGAAAAAGGGAAGTTTATATCTTGCTAAATAGGGCTGTTGCTACCCCAGTGACAAATTCTCAGGATGGATTAATATCTGAGAAAACTTTTTTTTTTTTTAAGGCATATTTATTATCTTCCATGGATTCTAGGAACCTCTCACACTGTACTAGATGTTTTCCACCTCCCACAGCAGGAGAGTCACAGGAGATGTAGCCTGTTTGGAGATCTCAGCACATCTGGCATCTACAGCAGCTGCAGAGATGCTCACAGAAGAGGAGCATACTACCTCCCACTCAACTGTTCCTTCCCAGCATTGGCATGAATAAGGCTCAAATCCCAAGGTGTGGGAAGCTTTGCCATTCATTGGCTGTCAAGAAGCCCGTCATCTGTGTTTGAATGAATCCTGAATATTATCTATATTATCAAAATAGTTAGGCAATCATTTTACTTAACAAAAGCAGATCAGAGAAAGATCAAAAGGCTAAATATAGCTTCAAATATAAGAGGAAAAAAACCCAAACAATAAACCCAGATTATCATGTTCATCACATTTCAAGAAGGCCAGCATGAAGAGACTGATAAACCATTTTGCCATCACATCTAATGGGACTTGGAGGAGACCATCTCCTGGGAGGTTTATCAGTCATGTGAGCATTGAAACTTAGAGTCACTTTTATGTCAGTATTCAGCTTGCTCAACACAACAGTTCTGGTTTTGAATATAATAGAGACTAATTTAAAAAAATATTCTAATTTCTAACATTTCTAAATAAATATTTCAGTATGATGTCTACACATTCAACACAATGAGAGCACTTTCAGCTATTTTCTCCCCTGGCAACCAATGCAGATCTGCCCTAGAGACCTAGAAATAGTTTGAAATACACCCTCAGGACTGGCAGTCAGCTCTGGGACTTCTAGTCACAGAGCTGGAGGCTGTACAAACACCAGAGGAAGATGGGCAAAGACACACACAACAGACACAGAAACTGGACCACATGTCCCCCCTGAGAGATGGGGAGTCTCTGCCCTTGGAGGTGCATCTGGTTAGAGTAATAGTTTGGCTGGTAGATTTCTGTGAATGTACCATAGACCACAGACAGAAAAAAATCCCAGACAAACACAAACCAACAACATCTTACATACTTCTAGAGAAATGCAAGCCAGTCAAAAACCAGGAATAAGACACAAAGACCTTCAGGAAGGGAATATGCCTTCCTGCTCAACATAGGCCAGCAGACATAAGGATCACTCAACCATTTTTTGAGTGCAACATACCCTCCAGGCCCTCTTTAAAGTACCCTGGGCCAGCAACCAGCAAAACTAAAACATCAGCTGGAAAATAAGCCACATGGATTGGATTTAGAAGTCAGGAACACTTTTTTTTTTTTGTTCTTATTTTTAGAAGGTAGGATTAACCACTGTTACAAATACTTATGAATTAGTGGGAGGCTTGACATCAAGATCGAGTGTCCTTAAGACAGACTCATGTTTTAAGCTATTTTTATTTAGGCAAGTTGAGTTCAGTTCTGTCCTAATAGAGAAAAAGTATAATGGCCTGTAGAGTGCCAAACTAAGGCCAAATTAAGTTATCTAACCAGTTTTCTGACTTAAATGCTATAAAATTAAAAATACATAAGTATGAAAATACTCATAAGAACAGCAGCAAGAGAAGTTATTCCTTGCTTTTCTAGCAGATGGAAGAATTCCTCGTGCTGGCTGAAGACTGTTATTCTAAAATCTTTACTTAACACTGTAGAAATAGATCAGTCTAAAGAAAAAGCTATTATTTGTATTTTTCACATTCTAAACACGAGGACTTCTATTTAATTACCAAAATTAAATTAATCTTTATTCATAGTTGGGACACTTTGTCACCACAAAGATTACTCTAAGGACATAAATTCTAGCTAATGTTCACTGCTCAACGGTTGTTTTTGTTTCTGAAGGCACTTCATCTAATTATGCTGTAGTGGAAGACCGCTCTAAAGGGTCAGTTCCCAAAATAGTTATCTAGATGTTTAAGATCATTATAATGAATGTACACTTGTTTAGTCTCAACATAATGCCAAGAGTTTTTTACATGACTGTTTTATTTTTCCCAAGATAAATTACCATCGGATTTCCACCCCCCCACAACTTTTTTTTTTTTGTCCTCTTTCAACACCTTTCTTCAAGTATCAGATGTTCAGGATGATTTTTAAGAACATATTTGGAGCAAATTTAAAATTCTTTTTCAGAGGCAAGATTAGCTTTTTATTTTTTTAATTTTTGAAAAAGTAAATATTTAGATTAGGTAAAAGAGATAGCTTTAATGAAATTCCAAAAGGCATCAAGAGCATGCTGCACCATTTTTCTGACCAAGTTGCATGATCTTGCAACATCTCCCACGGTGTGTTTAATATCCAGAACTGCTTGAATTCTTGCAGAACACTCCATATCAGTTAACAGACAACCTTGTCCATAGTATTAAAGATGTTACAACAGTCAAAGGTTTCTCTCAGCAAGACACTAATAGAAACCATTCTTACTAAAGATAAGGCTTCTCATAAATAATGAAAAAATAAAAATCAAAGTCAATTTAATCAGTTATTTTTTGGCACATATTTCCTGTCACAGATTACTTTTTCCTAATTTGGAAAACAATATTTCAAAGCAACAGCTGTTTTTTTTTAATAATTTCATAACTTCATGGGAATTTCCCACATTGCGGTTGGGATATTCAGACCTAGAAAGCATCAAAAAATTTTTGCTTTTCTCACAGATGCCCATCCAGTTGTGACTGCTTTCTCAAGGAATAATCTCTACCCATTTCTCCCACTAATAAAGAAACAAACTAATAAAGTTGTGTAAACTTACAAATTCCTACTATAGGCAAAAGAAAGACAAAAAAAAAAAAAAAAAAAAAAAAGAGGGAANAGAAAGACAAAAAAAAAAAAAAAAAAAAGAAAGAGGGAAGATAAATCTATGCTTCCTAAAAATTGACAAAAAAATATTCCAACTCTGATTTGCTAGGATCAGTCTTCTAAATTCAGTTTATAGGTGAGATTTTGCTTTTGCCTGGATTTGTGGGTCTTCCTTTAAATAGCACTGCTCTGGCATCAGGAGACGATACATCAATTTCATTTGGCATCACTGGGCCTCAAAGCAAGAGAGATGCTTTCCCTCAGCAGTACAGAAGATCTGGCACTTTTAATTCACTTTCTTGTGTGTCATGAAGTAATTTAATCCTCTATTTGCCATTCTCTGAAGATAATCTTGTAAAAAAAGGAAGGTATCTTATTTGTAAACACTGTTATCAGAAAGCACCACCTTTCTCTCTCATCCATCATGCTACTGCCACAGTGTCAGCTGCTGGAATCCTAAAAAACAAGGATTGATTGGTCCTTTTTAAAAAAAAAAAATCAACCACTGTGTGTTTTTACACTTCAATATTAGAGGAACTGCAGATGGGTACGTTTCTAACACAGTAATTCGGGGTCTTCCTTTAAAGAAATCAGAAAATGGCAAAACAACTTTAAGAGTACAGATCCTAGATCTTTGAAGGCTAAGGAAATTTTCTTCCCCCCATTGCTTTGGGATAAGAAATCCCAAAGGAATCATGTATCTAAGCCTGAACTTCTCTGCAAAGCCCTGTACTTCATGCTCAAACTGTGACTCATTACAAACATTAGACTATCCTTCATCTGAAGTCCTTGTGATGTTTCTCTGTAGTAGGTAACATCACACCAAAGTCTAAACAAGGGTAATGGTACAAGAAATCAAGGGTCAAAGTGTAAGGCAAGGGCCTATTTTCCCCTACAAACCAGCCAGCATAACATTGATTTTTCCTAAGCCACCAGCCTGGGTTTTCTCGCTTGTCTTGATTTTTAATGTGTACATCAGAACCTTGAGCATTTCTTCAGCATGACTAGCCAAAGCTGTATTTGGAAAGATCTCCTCAAACCAGTGAACAGGTCAGAGACTTCCATATATTATTTTAATGTATCTTTATGTAACACATGAGGGAATGTCATTCTGCTCTGGAAATACAGTTCCATGCAGGATCAGATGTCTTTATTAACTACTCAATTTATTTGTATCTTAGGAACAGTGAGGATTATGGGAACCTTCTTCCATGCTAGAAAACCAAAGACACTGGGAAAATGGGGACCCATTGGAATACTCACTGAAGCACCTGGGAGCCTTCAGAAAGCATCCTTCATCTGCAGCATAGGCAAAAAGCTGTACAGCCTGCACTGAGCAGTGTATAGCTGATATGCCCAGGATGTCACCTTCCCATCTATGTGAAAGCACACTGCAGCAGGTGTCAGTCACCCAGTCCCCAGAGCTCCAGTGGCTCACCCTGGGGTCCCAGGCACCACTGCCCTCACTTCTCCCAGCAGTCTGTACCCAGCCACCTTCCCCTGATTCTCCTTTTGGTAAAATGAATGAGAATTTCCTTCCCCCTTTGAAGTCAAAATATCTAATCTGTGAACTTCCGTGATCATTCTAGAACCTGTATCACATTGCTGATGTTTACCTCAAACCTGAATAGTATCGTTTCCACTCTGGTATTCCTTACAAGTACTGCAGCTTTTCCAAATAGCTAATGCCATGAATAATCAATTTCACTTTCACCCTGAAGACAACAAATTTTTTTCTTGCCTCTATTAAAAGACAGTTTTAATATCTTCCTGAAATGCAAGCAGCCCTCTTCTCCTTAAATTTGCCATCAGAGAGTCACTCAAAGTGTGAAGTCTTCAGGTCTATATATTCTCTCACAGAATCAAATAACAGTGATGAGAAATCAGGAGACAAGGAAAAAAAAAAAAAGAAGGCTAAGAAGGTGGAAAAAAATCTCAAATGGAGAATAGGAAAAATATGCTGATCAGCTGCAGATTTGTAAGGCCTGGTTTATATGAAACAGGGACCGGGAGAAGCAACTCAACCGAGACCCTTATTTCCACCTACCAAAAAGGGGTACAGAAAAGTCATTGGAATTACGAGTAAAAACTCTTAAGAAGTGAAACTACAGTATAGTAAAACAGAGTTACTTATCCTTAAGAAAGTATCCTTTAAGTATAGTAAAATATTGTTGCTTATTCTTAGGAAAGTATTTTCTAGTCCAATAGCCAGCAAGTTCTCCACTCGGGATTTGCACCAAAACTTGTATTTCACAAAAAGCTATGGGTTTTGCTCCTTCCAAAGCACAAAGAGTGTGTAGACCCATGCTCCCCTTGTAATTCTTTTTTATAAAACTTTTTAAATAGAATATATTTTCACTCACAAGTCAAAATTAGAACTTGGTGGAAAGAGAAGAAACAGGGGCTAAAGCAATTCCTTGCAGGAAATTACCCTTTTTTTTTTATGTCTGTCTTCAACACATGCAACTTTTAAAAGCAGGCCTAGAAGAAGTTGGTCTAATGAAAGGACTAATCTCAAGTTGGACAGAAAGAGACAAGGGGAATTATCAGCTTTACATTAAACCCATTCAAAAAATCACAGAGTAACACAGCTACCCACACAGCAATGCTGTTTTCACGCTACATAACCTATATAGAAACATCTAATAGAGGCAGGCTCAGGTCTTAGTAAAAGATATTGCTTTAGTCAAAGAATGAAGTACAGAAGGAAGAAAGCAGGGAATTGCATATTTGTTCTCTACTTTTACTGATCATCAAAACCAGAAACTGTCTCAAATCCACAAAATAACTTTTTAACTACCCTGCATAAAAAATCGGATGCAATTCAAAAAACGAGAATTTTATTTTTTTAAATCTGGTTTTAAAATAAGAAAGCGCCGAAATCTATATATTTAAAATTTAATTTAAACATTACTTACGTCAAAGAATTGTATGAGAATAATAGCATGCTTTTTTTTTTCTTTTCATTGAAGTAACCTACAGATTTTGGATTACAAAAAGACTCCTGGATTCTTGGGATTTAAAACAGTTAACTTACCAGAATTCATTTCTGCATTCAAAAATTTAATAATAGACCTCCCCTGAGTTGGAATTTCCTTTCCTTTTTTTTTTTTTTTCCCCACATCTAGAAAGGTTTTCAAATGAAAATAACTACTAAATCAACTCCTTCCACTTTCATGTGGAAGCATAATCACATGCCTGTTTCAAAAGGAGCAACTAAGCATGCAGAAACTGGAAGAGCTACTATTTCTCTGTCATTTATCAAATAACTGTGTTCATAGACTTAAAAAAAAAATACTCTCTCAGAAAGAACTCAGCAGAGGTAATGCAACAGTGACAGACATCATCTTGTTGAAACTATTCAGCTATTTTAGGAAGCTAAAATGTGGAGACTGTACCTTCTGGAGGTGTGTTAAGGATATGGAAATGCCACAACCACAAGTCATTGGAACTGAGTATCTTATGGTTGGGAAACATCAGATCTTGTAGAGCAGCCAACTGCATTTTTGAGGGGGCTCATAAATCTCCACCTCTTGCAGCATCATGCTTCTTATGAAAGGGGTGAGCTTTAAACAGTGTCCTGAGTTTACTTTCCTCCAGAACAATATGTGCAGAACTGCTTTAACGGTGACTCTGCAGAGGACATGCCTCAGGGTTAAACTTCAAGAACAGTTTCCAAAATTACTTTTGGTTCCCCTGGCCAAGGCTCTAAAACCCGTGATAAAATGGTTTTTCCATCTGGGTACCAATTTCTGGGATTAATATTAAGAGGAATCACAGTAAACTTCTGGACAGCTATTTCAACCCCCTCCTCTTCCTGATGTTGTCTTCCTCACCCCTACATCCAGGGTCAGAACAGCCACAGAAGCCTGGATCAATGCAAGAAAAGACCTACAGCAAATCATCACCCTGAAGAACCTGCCTGTGACCCTGCACTGTGAGTATGATCACAGGCCACTGTCAGCATCAAAGCTCTGATCCCATTGAGGTCCACTGCTCCTGAGCACATATCCAACATCCACTCCCTCCTTTGTGCCACGTTTACTGAACATGTAAAGTACAGCCACAAAGGAAAACAACATCCAGCCCATTGCAAAGCAACTTGGTTTCTGCAGAAATCTCCCAAAGGAAAAAAAAAATCCCGTCAACCCAGAGGAATAATTAAACAACTTAAATATAACAAATTTGGAGCAACTGAAAACATGAAGGGCATGTGAAGAGTATTTATGAAAGATGATGTAAATTCTGTGGCAAGTAGAAAGCAAAAAGTTACCAGTGAAGATGGCTATCATAAACTCTTAAGGATATTCTTCTTTCACTGCTCAACATGCAAAGTTCAGCAAATAAGAAATGTAGCCATTAGCCCAACACAGCAGATTTGTCATTCTTCTCACCTCATCTTTTAAATAAATTTTCCAAGAACATCTACTGGGCAATGACTGAACAACCCCTTCTTTACATTCCTTTCCTATTTATATTAATTTATGCTTAGAAGTACAGGATACTTTTCAGATTAATTTTCCTTACAATAAAAATAATGCTTCCTAGTATAATTTTAGTTCCCTACATCAATATTGAGGATGCTCAAAAAAAAAATTTCTATCATTAGGAAAAAAATCAAATTATGCACTGAACACCTGAATAGGTGTTTCATCCTCTACAACTGTCATAGGAAGCAAGGAGGGAATAGACAACGCCACCTCTAAAATGTTGATTTTTGTCTCAAAATTTGATTGCCAGTGAAATTACAGAATTATCTAAGCTAGACTCAGAGTTCGTGATATCCCAATATGTTCCTGCAGAATAAACTTGTAGCCTGTTATTTAAAACAAAATATATTAGCTAACAGATGCATTGATTTCAGTCGCTTGAGAAACACAAAAACAGTAAGTCAGTGTCTAATGGGTAAAGGAACACAACAAAGTAAGTTGGTAAAAAAGGTTTAAAATACACTTATTTTTTAATAGTTAATGGAAAATAAAACTATTTTAACATCTGCCTTTCTCATAGTTTCTTAATGTAGCCATTAAAATACTTGGTTATAAGAATGTTTTGTAGGCAAGAGAATGCTGCTACTAAACAGCTATTCCTCTGCACAGAAAGCATTGCCATTTTGACAGTTAATTCTTGCAGTTAAGTAGAAAAAACCCCAAAAAACCCAACCGAACCCAAACACTAAGAGCCCTTGGAAAAAGTTATTTAATCAATGGCCCAACAGTTAGAAGAAAGGCGTCTTCCCTCAAGCAGATAGCCCCTTTCATGCCAGACCACACTGTGGCATCTCCACTCATAGTAGCTTCCATGTACACCTATGGAACTTTTCAAGCTCCTGAGAGTTGAGATTTTCCAAAAAAGAACTTTGTACTACACACTAACCAACCAGCATCAGCACATCAAAGCTTCTGCGCAACATTTTTTTGGTCACCAGTGAATAGGTTAAAATACTTACGTGCAATGGAAAATGTGATTCATCTACACAATGAGATGAATACATCTGCTTCATTTAACCATACAGGGATACAGGGAATGGACTTGAGCTGTCAATGATAAGTTCCTCTTTCTGAACACACTGAAGAGCTGGGAAGAGGACAAGTGACAGTAAAAAGGTAGAAGAAGAAAGATTAAAATAGACAGTCCAAAGGCACCATGTAAGAATTATGGCTCATCCTGTTTCCTGTGCAGTATTGGGTTCTAACTTCAACAAAATTTCTCAAGATGATTTCTAGGTGACAATAGGAACAAAAACTCTGCAACTTCAAGATGACACTTGCAGCTTAGCAAAGATATAATCCAGCAGATGGAGAAGCACCAAGATAGATTTTTTTACCTTACTTTTAAAAAAATCATTATAGAAGTCTAATATAAAGCTGAATAATACAGATCTCCAGAGAGCAATCAAATAAAAGTCCACTGAAAATAAACTACCATTTTCAGGTACACTATTGTAAAAAGTTGATTTTTTGTATGTGTATTAGGTCTGAGTCAAAGAAAAATACTAAGTATGTGATTTAACACACACACCACATTACAGCTGTATGCCTTGTATTAATATGGAAAACGGGTTTACAGAGTAAGAAAACTGACCCACACAGATACCAACACACAGTTTCCAGAGGTGCCTGAGAATCACAAGTATCAAACAGGGCAGAGAAGTAAGGTTGTAAGTTTTACTTGAAATGTCACATGCCTTTGAACACACTGCTTTACCTTCTTGCTTACATAATGGAAAGAGCAAAATGGTGAGAGCATAGGATGTGAAGATATAAAACTGCTGTGGTCTGAAAAAGCAGCCCACATATCTCAAATTGGTCACCCTGGTTGTCAGGTACCAAAAATAAGTAAATTATCTGGAGAAACTCAGGTCTTACGTAAGAGACACATAGCAAGCATTCTGCTCAGAAATTGCCACCATAAAAAGGACAAGAATGTAATCATATGTTCAAGGCAAGGTTTTAATGCGTAACTGAGAACAGATGTGGAAGCACAAGCACAGGAAAAGAGCACCTACCTAATTAACTAATCGAAAAGTGCATCCTCAGGCACATAAAATCCAAGTTTGACAAGCAGTAATAAACTGACATTTCTCAATTTTTCAGTGCTTAGAAACCGCCAAAATTGAAGCATATGCCATCACAGTATATACATACATATTGTAATCATACATAGAATTGTGGAATATTCTGGATTGGGCCTTTCTAAAGGCTGTCTAGTCCAACTCCCATGCAACGTAAGTGCACATCTTCAACTAGATCAGGTTGCTCAGAGCCCCATCCAGTCTGACATTAAATGTTTGCAGGGATTAGGAATGCATCACCTCTTTAAGCAACCTGTCCCAGTGTTCCACCACCTTCACAAAAAAAAAAAATGGTTTTTATCTGGTTTAAATCTACTCTCTTTTAGGTTAAAATCATTACCAGTCACCCTATCCTATAACTAGGTTCAAAAGATCTGGTGTTCCACACTAGCAACTGTTCGACTGTTGTACTGTTATTCTACTGTTAAATTGGAAATTTTTTCAAACTCTACAATGTAGTGCTAGGTCAACAGAAGCATATTTAACTGCATTTATCACATCTGGTGCAAATTATTTGAGCTTCTAAAAATTCACTTTTAAGTAAGAGCTACAAACATAAGGAAGAGAAATATTCTTAGTATTACATGGTCTAAAATTAAGAGAATATTTTACTGCTTAGCTGTTTTGTTGATCAAATACTTTTAGAAATAAAATCTCTGAAAAATTACTCCTGTCCAATTCAAGAAATCGTAGTATATACCAAAAAAGGCAATTTCTAATTTACAGCCTTTTAAAAGCAGATGGTTGGTTTTAGGCAGCTGATTTAAACTGAAAAGAAATACCTTTTTTTCTGTATAGTTACATAAAATAAAGGTCTATTCTGAAGCTTAAAAAGCTATCCATTGTCTACAAAATTATCACTTGTTATTTACAGTATTCAGTACTGTATTCAATATAACCTTTTCCTACTATTTTAACTGCAACACAGCAGAACATTTTGGTTCTAAGTAACTTATAGCACTGTACCTAATCTTCACTAAAAATAAAAATGAGGCATTACTTATTTTATCTTTTTTTTCTGCACCTTTAATATTCCAGTAGAGGTAGATAGTCTCAAAGCTGCTGCTTGTTGCAGTATTTGCTAAAAGCTGTGTGCATGAGCATGCAACCATGTGTTCAGAACAGGTAGATGTCATGTAGAGATCTGGGGCAGAAACCCAATTTATTAATCTGAGCATGGTGAAAAAAAGTTCTTCGTTAACACCCTTTTGCAAACAGTACAGATTTTTGACTAGGAGGTAAGAAACTATCTCTTCCCACAGCAGAAAAGAAATCTGCTATTAAGTAATTTTGCCTAAGTAAGTCAGACGTTGAATTTATATCCAAGAAGCAAAAGTCAAGAAAAGGAAAGCAGGGATACTGCCCATGATTAATTTCAGAAAACTGAGCCAGAAATATAGGAAGATTTAAAACTTACTCAAATTACAATACCAGTTTCAATGCAGGCTTTGTAACCAAGGACTAAATTGAAAGTTGCAAACATTCAATTGCCAAATTAATTACAAACTGGTCCTTTATTAAAAACATCCCAGGATTCCAGCCAGATCAGAGTTGTCATGACAACCTCAGGAGGCTCCTTACAACCTCAACTGTTCTCTAAATCTGATGCTGCTTGAGAGCATCAACATTGAACTCAATTCTTAGCCAGTATTTGGAGTCTGGGGACTAGACTTTCCCATGCTACTCAGTATTTTATGTGGATGTTGTTAATATGAGTGAGTGTTAATAGAGTTGAGTGCTAAAGGAAGTAACTGTTTACTCTTTATCATTTATCATCGCTGCTTCAGGACTACAGAATGGCTTGTAAAGTGAGCTAAAGACATCAGTGACTTTAAAATGCAGCATTGAGACAGATCACCGAAGTTTAAAAAGCTTGAGAAGGCAAGGAAGTTCTTGGATGGAGAAAGCTCCATTTTCTGGAATTATTAATTTGGCACTAAGCAATTATTGCCTGCATTACAATTTATTAATTAAAAAAAAATATAGGAGTGAAACAGCACTCCAAAGTACTAATCAATTTTTGCCATAGCTGCGTACAGCCAATCACTAAACTCCACAAAATAAAGCTGCAACGCAGGTCACAAGGAAAACCAGCTCTGCAAAAAGGTACATCAAATTCTGCAGAGGGCAGACTTCCCAGTTCTACAGTGCAACACACGTAACTTAGGGAAAAAGTGTATACTTCAGTGTAAAAATGGTCCTACTTAGACCATCTTAAGATTCAAATGCAACACATCTGAATACTAAACAGCACAAGCTCCTGACAGGAGACCGACTGCAGAGCAGTGCAAAAACTGATATACTTCTCAGTATTCAAATGGATATAGCTTTCCAGGAACACTGGAAAAAATCCCTTTCAAATTATCACATCCCTTCTGTGTTAAGTCTGCAGGATAGCATTTGCTTTCAATCAACATTCTCTATCATTCATTTTCCTTTTTGCAGTTCAGAAAAATAAGTTTCCTCTCTCTAAAGCCATACTTTGGAATAAACATATATTAGCAGTAGCACAAGAGGCTTTTATTTTTAATATTTGCTAAATTTCCAACACGCTGCTCCACAAAAGAATTAGGGAAATTTGAAATCATCAAATTTATCCTCCAACTTCTCCTCCACCCCTCCTGACCATGCTCCTCATCCAAATTATATAGCTATACACAAAGTTTTATTATGGAGCAAGATGAAGCACATAGGTGGTACGTAACAAACATACTTTCAAGAACTAGTAAGGCTGTGACATACAAAAAATATGTAAACTACATTTTTCTCAATGACTGTTCAGAATCATTACTGAATACATTAGGAGTTTGTTTGACAGAATTTCCATTTTGAATATACATAAAGATTATAAAATGAAACACATGACAAATATTCCTAAAATCCAAAGCCACTGCTGTTTATTTATATTTTAAAAATATGATGTCATGTAACAATAACAGATACATCCTGGCATCCTTTTAAGTGGCAGATATCAGCAGGGAAGGAGTTTTTCTTCCCTCATAGTTTGCATTACAGCACTTTATTTTAATCAATTTATTTAGGTGCTTCCCAAGTTCACTTTCCTATATTGTTCATGTGTTACTGAGTTATATAAACCTCAGTCATGTCTTTTTATCTTAAACTAAAAATCAAGCCAACTTTCATAGTATCATAAATAATCACTGCTACTGTCCATATATAAGCTTAAAAGTATGTATTTTTAATCTAGGCAACAGTAAAATGAGACTAGAAAGTTTAGCTGCTTTTATAGACAAAGATGAAGGAATTTCTGAGGTTTTTTGGCAAGGAGGTCAATTCTCAGCATGAGTTCTGTACTCACCTCATTTCAGCCATCAGGGCATCATCTCAGAGCCTGCAACAAATGAACTTCATAGTATGTCATCAACACAAAGCAGAAAGACACATAAACCTCAGTGCTCAATGACGCACAGTGTAAGAAGAATGCTTATTTTTGTATGCCCTAAAGAGGGTGCCACTTGTACATACTCTGTCATGTAAAGCCATTGTCAAATTAGCAGTTTTATCCAACCTGCAACAACTTGATTTACAACACATCCTTTCCTCCATGGAGAAAATTAGGTAACATTTTATTTATCTTTGAAGTAGACTATTCAATAAAAAAATAGTGGGGTCTTATAGCACTGGACTGCCCCTTGCTACACAGATTCATTGCCACTACTCAAGGAATAACTGCTCTCCCAGAAATGAAAGGATTCAGTGCCTCTTAGCAAAGCCTGATGGCTTCCAAGAGATAACTGATCCCTGGAACACTTTCACAGCAGTAGTATCTGAGGCGGGGAAAGTTTTGTCAATGGGTAAAAGGCATCAAGGCTTCTCAACATCTGGCATATTAAAAGAAATTAATTATGCTATATGTGCAGCTTTTTAAAATACGTGTGACTCAGCTGACTTAAGGAACAAGACTGCACCAAATTGGAGACAGAACTGAATTTCCATTTAGCTGAAGGGGAAAAACTCAATTATTAAAAAAATCATTGCATCATGGGTTGTTCTTTGGCTTGCTTTTTTTATCCATTAAACCTGTCCTATAGATCTATGCTATTTACATACTCAACACTGGGCTTTACTCAACTATGGTAATACTATTCTTGAAGAACAATACACATTTGAAAACTAATTTTAAAAAGTCAGTACATCAACTAGTAAATTAAACAACCAGGTAATAATGCAACTTGATGAAATGACATTCTGTTTTCCACAGATCAGTTGTCTCAGATTTATTTAATCAAAGATATGATACAGTTACAAGCCCATGCATTTAATAAAAATCTGAACTTAAAAATTTTTATGGAACAAAATTTTAAATAAAGCATATACAGATATTTCTGGATATTCAACTGGACTTCTTAGTCTAGAGAAATATTTGCAACATATGAGCAGAAGCACGGAGATTTTCAGTGGTCATTTCTTCCTCTTTCACGCCACACCTGAAGATAAATCACACCTGAATAACTCTATGGATTGCATCCTAGGCATAAACTCATAGCTGAATTCATAATTTCACTTCACATTAGCTACATATTTATAGTACATCCCTTTTATACTGTTATTAAAATTAAATAAGACTACATTTTAAAAATGTAGGCATTATCACTATTAAAAAAAAAGTCCTTTATCCATTTAATATGATGACAAAATTAAAATTTCTGTCTACTTAAATTCATTTTTATGATTACAAGGTAATTCTTGCAATTCCCAAATGTTTTTGAGAATTACCACCTCTCATAGAAAATTTGGGTATTTCTATGTAATGAAACCGCTGGAGAAATCACAGAGAAGATTCAGTAGATTAACATTAAATAAATATTAGAGATAGTATTTAAAAGGCACACAAATACTTCAAACACATACAGTTTCAAATCTTTATTGTTTTAAAATTCTACATGTCTTTTACAATTACAATAATTTGTTACTTAAATGACTCTTGTATGGTTAATGTACAATGAGTTTTTTCCTGAAACTCAACCATGAAATACAATTTCATCAATATGATTTTTCTAAATAGATTAATACAAGACTTCTGTTTTCTTGGGAAGAACAAGTGCTTCACACCTTGAATAAATGGCACAGTTGTCTTCCCTTCAGAATCTGTGTGATCAATCCATCGAAAGTGCTTTTGAAGATTGCAGATCTAACTGTGACTGATTTTCAAAATCAGTCCATCAAATTACAAGGGTTTTTTAACATTAAAGAGCATTTTCATGTAATGAAACAAGCTGCAGTAGTTATTTTTATTCATCTACTGAGGCAAACTCATGTTGGAGAAAAATTATATGATTATCTGCATGCAATGAACACCCTCTTTAAATAGTTGATGAATTTTACACATATAAAGAATCTGTTAAAGAGTGCAAGTACTTTGATAATGATTTCACAAAAGGACATATGCTGGTAATAATGGTAACTAACATTTAACATCTAAATACAAGCTAATGTATATTTAACAGGCAATTAACATGGCAAACAAACCATGTCTCATGTGGTTGCCCTTCGAGAAAATGAACTCATTTGGTCCACACTCTTAAAGTTATCTGGGTAAAAAAATCGAAGCAGTTAGGGCCAGAGTTTTTGATGAATTTCTAAAATGTCACCTGTTAAAAAGTAAAAGCAGTACATCAATGACGTATCTTGTCACATGACCTCAGTATAAAAAGATGGCCTGGTATTTGGAGCGATGAACAAGCACTGAAGGACAAGTCAAAAAAGAACAGACAGAATGAACTAAAACTTTGTTGTGTTATACTTTCTTGTTCCATGGTACTGCTTTCACTCTGTAGAATTTTGTACCCAAAGGAACTTTGAATCTGTTTTGTGCCTACAAAAAAAGAATAACAAAATTAAAACGTGGAATTATTCTACTGATTTTTGTATTTTTAAGTTCAAACTGATTTCCACTACTCAGTATTCAGGAGACTCTTAGGAGTCTAGCAAGGCTCTGGACAGTGTGGATGCAAGTACCCAACCCACTGCTTATTCAACTCCTCTGGTTCCCCTACTCTTGATATTCACTGACTCAAAAGAAAAGCAGGAATAGCAGAACGTAGGGCAATTCTCATCGAACTTCTTATGTAGAGAGAATTTGTCACAACTGACTCTCTTCTCTATTAATCACAGATGATTTCTCATTACTATTTTCTTACCTTTTTTGCCTGGCAATATTCCTTTTCCATCACTTTTCCTAGCACCCAAGGTCTCCTAGATGCACCCGATGCTACAGAGAAAATATATTTCATATTTTGGATAAGCAACTACAAGTACCAGGATATTACATTATATTCTCATTAAAAGCAGAATTAAAAAAAAAAAAAACCTCAGTTTAAATAAATGAACAAACATTAAGTAAGGTCTGGTTTAAATGCAACATTTTGATGGCCCCTAGAATAGTAATTTGCAGTACCTAGGCCAATGCCCATTTTCACCTATCACAAATACAATTACTGTTCTGGATTTCATTTTCCCCCACTTCCCTGATGCAGAAATAGAATCAAGACATGGTTTCCTGAAGCACTGACATAGAGACAAATGTGTCCCTCAGGCAACTGATAAGTCTTCATATTTGTTTTATTTGCAGTTTTCTCAGATTTGAGATTAACTCTGTTCAGCAATTGGTAAGGACTAGAGCAAGCTAAGTCCATTTGAAAACTGACAGGTCAGTGAATTAGGTATTCACAGTAACATACAAACTGACATGGCTTTTACCTTATATATGTAAAAAACTGGTAAGAAAAGTCTACTGTATCTTACACAGCTATGTATGCACTATTAATGCCACAGTTCAGAATATATTACACCTGGAATCAAGACAGGTATTTTCCCCTTATGTTTCACAGATGACACATGATACAGATCCTTCAGGAAACTCAGAATCCAGTTAGGGCTTAGTGGTCTTTGGAGACTACACAACTACTCAAGTGCTATCATCTTTCATCATAACTGCAATCTACAAATGTGTCTGCTCAGGGAAATTATTTCACAGCTTGTGACATGCAATAACATAGAAACTTTCACTGGTAAGTTAGAATTAATTCACATTGTCTTTTGATGCATATTCTCAGACGTTTTTACAAAGTTGGGAGCACAGGTGGGTTTGCAAAAAAACATAATAGTATAAAGACACTTCCATGAATCCACTTCATGTAGTTCATGGTTTAGTGGAAAGCACTGTTATTTTTCGTCATTTAGAAAGATTTCAATTTAGCAAAGTTTAGACAGCCACCAAAAAAAGCCACCAAAAAGCCTTGAAAATTAAGGGAGGAAAAAAGTAAACGTGCCATCAACTTGAACATAAAGAATACAGAAAGTCTTCTCTGAAAATTTATAATAAATACCACTTAATTTGGTGGAAAAACTATGAGCAAAAATATTGCTTGCAAATTCCCATATACTGTTGTCCACGTTTT
Source organism: Toxostoma redivivum (assembly GCA_013397375.1). Lineage (NCBI taxonomy): Eukaryota > Metazoa > Chordata > Aves > Passeriformes > Mimidae > Toxostoma > Toxostoma redivivum. Next base: position 725,077 of record VXBI01024178.1, read on the forward strand.
TTTTATTTATTATTTATGCTGAGTACTTAAAGCAGCCTGAGGGAATGTATTGGCATATTCTCCCTTTTTTTTTTACAGCTTACTTTGAAGGTGCAGATATTTTTCCCCAGTTTTTCAAGAGATTAGCATCTATATAAATTCTTAATTAAAATGTTCTGCTTTGAAAAATACTTTGCATTAGAACAAGCAGCAAAAGCTACAAAGACAGCTGTCAACTACTACATGCTTCTTGTATTTATCACATACATACTTATAAAAATCACTTAGTGTTAGGAAGTTAAGAGTGTTAGCTGTAAGAGGAGATAATTAGGAAAAAATCTGACACTTACCACACTCACCTGGTTTGAGATCCAATGCAGCAAGGGACTCTGAGTGCAAGAAATACAAGGTTGGACTAACAGTAAACAACACGTAGTTGTCATGCCTTTCATCCAAGATAATGAGAACCAAATCGCCAACCTGAAAACTGGGGGGAAAAAAAATAAACTCACAGAATTTAACTAAAAAGCACAGAAGCTTAAAACTACATTAATTACACTACATTTTTCCCCCATGTATTGCATGAGTCAAAGTTGGGCAACAGCAGACATTTCCACTTGCTACTCATATACATCTCCTATTTTCTGAAGTCAACAAAAGGCTATCTTAAAAAAGTATCTTTGAAATGTTCTGCACCCATTAGCTCAAATTATCTTTCTCAAAAGGACTGTCAGTTTTGCTTTAAAATATAATCAGAAGTACCTAACTAAATGCTAATGTTTCAGTTTTGTATTATTTTTATTCACTGGTACTTAAGGTAACCATCACTGTGTAGTAGTGTTTACAAAGATTCTTTTGTTGTTTTAAACTGAAGCAAACTTAAACACAGAAAAATACAGCAAAAACACTTATGCAGCTTTCAATCTTAAAATTTGAAGCACACAAGACCAAGAAGGGAAGAAGCGTTCATCTTTGATCAAATGATGAAAGCCCAAAGAAACACTGTGGCAACTGCACAAAAAAAAGTTTCAAAACTCCACTTCTTCCTGACACCAGGGTAGGATAAGAAGCCAAGTTCTCATGCAAAGTTTCAGCAACAGAATTCAAAGAAGAACTTCTGTCTCCAAACTTCTTGTTCCATGGTGTCAAGTGTTGTAAGTAAATTATTTACCCATTGATGAAATAAAGTCTAAAATAGCTACAAATTAAGTACAAGATCATGAGGGAGCTCTAAGAATAAATATTACTACTCAGGGGACAAGGGAGGAAATGCAAAGAAATGAAAAACTTCTTTATAGAAGAAGACTACAGATACACAGTCAGTCAATTGAATAAAACTAGAGAAATTTAGGTCATCATCTTTAAAGTTCATTTTTTGATTACATAAACAATACTCCAAACTTTTCTGCCTATGAAAACATGAAGACAGGCTATATTCACTTAAAAACATCTCTACTGGACAGATGAATTCTTGTTTCACACCATTTTCCTCCTCAAAAACTACTGAGACACTGGCAACAACTTTCAGATGCTAGAGGGGCAAAAAATGATTCTTCACCTGATCTTGTTACAGCAAAAATGGAAATTGGTGTAATTCAGAAAACATTAACATAAAAATCTGTGCAGGTTTTCTTTCTTAAAAGATTTTTTTCTATTACTCAAATAATTTCTAAGCCTAATATTAATTAAGAAGTTGCCTGCAGCTTTCACATTTTACAAGAATACTTCTTTTTCCAGCAGCAAGTCTACATGCAGCTGCTAATAGACTGATAATACAAGATGTTTGTATATGATAAAACAAAATATCTCAGTTAATTTTATTTCATATTGTTAGACTAAGACAAGAACTTTGAAAACTTCAGGAAGATAAGACTTCTCTTGAAATATAATACAGCATTATGCATATTCAGGATGAATAGTTTTCTTTTTTCTTAGCATAACTTCAAGGTTAAACATAAACAAAAAAATAATCTAAAAAAAGCCTCAGAATTCTAGAAATCCCATGAAGTACAGAATTCAAGAAAGTCATTGAGAGAATGCAAAAAGGCCATTTTATTTTTTTATCAAAAGGCTTTATAAAATTTGATTTATGCTCAACTGGGTTTGTTCAATAGCTGATGGCTAAATTATAGTGATTTATGCATCTTTTCACCACAGAACAAGAACAGAAGAACTGTAGCATTAACTATACACTTATTTTATTGAGAACATATCCAACTGTTTATACGAAAATTAACATGTACTTACTCTCTAATTGCTATTTTTTCAGAATGTCTTGAAGATACTGACGACATGCTTTGGGACATCTATAAAAAAGAGAAAAGCTATAAAGTACTGGCAAGCTATGATGAAATGTACATTGCAGGTAAGACTACATCAAGCTGATTTTTCATTGATTTCAAACAGTGCCTAGTCTTGCAGATTTTATATTCATTTAGAATTTATATTCATTTATATTCATTTTGTCATCCTCTTCTGCAGTGAGTTTGGTTGTTTGTGATTTGGCTATGGTTTTCATTATTGTACTTTTTTTTTTAATAGCTAACTTTGATTATAAAAGTTTCTGCTAACTAACTTCTCCTTCATTATTTAAAACTGGGAAGGGCTTTTTGTGCCAGTGAAGATTTATTCTGGACATATACAAGACCTATGATAAAACTGTCCATTCTAACAAGAGAAGGCTGATCGCAGAACACCAGAGACTAAACATTCATTACAATTAAACTCTAGATGTTGAGCTCAACCTAGTCTCTCAATTTTTCTACAAAATGTCACAAAATCTAAAGTTTATTGTAATCAACAGGGCAGCACTCCCTGGAGCAAAACTGGAGTCAGATTTACTAAGAATAAACAAAGATTCAATTCTGTAAGGTTATGGACATAGGAATTATCTCTTACATGAATATTTGCCTTTAATTCCGTTTAAATTAATAGCATACTGGCACATGGATCAACTTCAATAAGACAAACTAGACCTAAAAATAAATATAAGTGCAAACAAAGTTTATATAACAACTGTGATAACAAGAAGTGACAATGGGTAATTAATGCTACTTCTATCTCTAAAGGAATACCTATCCCACATGCAGGCAAGCAGCTGGGGAAGCTGTTCAGATGTAAACGTATCAGTTCCGTTATTCTCTGGTAATCTCCTTACAAAAGATAATTCATAACTGCTCCACAGAAACTCTGACTAGAGGTCCTGCAGATTTTCCATCCTTTTCTACTTCCTGGACCATTTATACATGCTATTCAAATCTAGATTGCTCACACTTGAAGTTCAGCACATGATTTTTCAGCTGTAACTCAAATATTGTTCCCTACAGTGAATCTCCTTCCTATTGTCAATGTTGCTCCCTGCCTTTCCCAGAGGCAGTACCAGCCTCTGTCTTCCTATGAGCCTGAAGCCTATTCACAGCTCATTTTCTTCATTTCTTCAAAGAATGGGTCCAAACTGAATGCAGTGCATCACAGAAAGGTCTGAAATTCTGATGACGCTTTCAGCAGTTTTCTTTACCGATCCAACTTCAGATTTTTTTCCCTAAGGCTACCTTTCTTTCTTGAAAAAGTTGCAGCTAGCATGGAATTTGTCACATTTGCTTAGACTGTTCACAAAAATGTTTGAGAGTTCTCCTCAAATACCCAGAGCAGATATTTTTTTGCTATTTTTTCAAACTGGAATAAGTGTTAAATGAAAACACAAAATAGCTTGACTTCTGCATTTTTCCTTCATTTCTAACTTCAAGACAAACAGAAAAAATTAGAGTGTTGGGAATAATTACATTAAAACCAAGTAAGGAATGTTTTATGAGTACAACCATAATGGTCTTTATAAAGAAAAATGGTTGTGTTTCTCAGTAATTAATTTACTGTAACAAAAATCCTGTAACAACAAGTATTAAAAGGAATTTCTGTCCATTGTAGAAGTAATCCACAAGTTCTTCTGCAAAAGCCAGCGACCGATGAAGATTTTACTTTTTCACACAGAATGCCTTCTGAGCTCCTTATCTAAAGTAGCTCAATTGAAATAAACATTGGTATTTAAGTGTTGATGCATCTTTCAATTTTAGAAGTGCATTTAAAAGGAGGGGAGAGGGAAAGAAGGATGAAGAGACAAATAATAAACCGATCTATGTAAAAACTCATACGTCAGGAATTGAAAAGATATGAAGTTTCTGTGCCCATTCAGAAACCAAATTTGAATCGCTTTAGAGACCAATGAACTCCTACATGGCTTTGTATTAATCATAACAAGAATAATCTTCTACTTGTCTTGTACACAGTGTTTCTTCCACTTTATTTTACTCTAATATGACAGACCAACAGCTTGATTCAGGAAATCTACAGAGACGTTTAGAAAAGTGTCTGGGGGTATTTTGAGTGTTATTGTAAAATCTACACTTGAATAAATTCTGTGTACTTCACTGACATTCTGAATTAAAAATAATCCTTTAAGAATTATACTTGTAGATGTCTTGCAATCCCTTCTTATATGTCTGGTGCGAAGCATAACTTCCCTCAACGCAGATATCAGTTCCTACCAAACTTCTAGGTATCACCTGTCAATTAAAGTGTGATCTCCATGGCCAGTCCAACTGAAGGATTGCCCTGTTTCCAATACAAACAGGAATTGTTTTAAGACTTAAAACTGAGACCTGCTAGCAAGGATAAAGTGGGAATAAATAAAAGGAGAAGAATTTATAGTGCAGGAGTCAAGGGCTCTCGGTCACTGAATTATTTTTCCTTCCATAGGCATTTACTGTATTTGAGCATTTCACATGGTGGCTGCCTGCATTTCCAGCTGCTAGGAAGCATTAGAGTTTCACATGTTACAAAGCTGGAAGGCGCAGTTTTCCCAAAACATTCTGTAAGTTATTGTTAACACTCCTAATTATGCTTAAAGAGCAGGATTTACATTCTTGTAAACTGGCCTTCAAGCTACTGCTGCTGAAAACTGAGTCATGGTGCCCTGGAAAATAACATCCCCTAACCCCAACTCTGGATGGTCTGTGCTCTTTGGGAAGAAGTCACTCTCCAGTCCTATGAATCTTTCCATGAGAAGGATAAGATCAGGTACATCTGGAAGGTTATCAGGTTACCTATTTACCACTTGCTTAATCCTTAAAATATTTCTAAAGTTAATAAAAAAAATTTCTAGATTTTAACGAACTTCATATTTTTAAGCTTATTTTTTCATGAGGCTTAAAAATGGATTGCACAAATACTTACCAATCTTTGATTTAATCTCTTATTTTCCTCTTCTTTCAACTGCAAAGTCTACAAGAAAATTTTAATCTGATTAACTGGATGTTATACTTTATACAGTACAAACATTTTTTAAAGAAGTTCTCATATGACTAGAACCCAACTACTTTTACAATCCTACATCTTCCAGTTCTAAAACAATTATCAACAACTACTATCAATTATGAACAATAATACATCTTTCAGTTCTAAAACAATAATTAAAATATCTTTTGAACAAAGACATGCAAAACCCCCCTTAAAGTCTAGTAATTATCCTCGTGCTACAAACCCCACTGCTAAGATTTTACCTCCATACTCATACTTCTCTTTCAGTTAAAAAAACATGTCAATGATAGAACAGCAAAAGAAATGTAATATATTACTATGTTATAGCTTCTACCCATGACAAATCCTTTGTAATCAGATGACAGAAAAAAGCATGTATATGCTCATAGTCAGAAACATCCAGGAAGTTGCATCATAGAGTGTCACAACCCATTAACAGAAAGCATTTCTGTTCTTTATTTGGTCACAGATTTTAGTCCAAGTGATCCTAGAAAGCTGGAAGCTAATGACACCTTTTATTTTTTAAAAAGTTGACTTTAAAAAGACAACTGAAATGGAGTTAGATATGACTGGACAGCTAAAAATTACTAGAATCTGAAATACTCCAGTGTAACTACTAGAGGTTAATCTCAAATTTTACCAAGAATACAGCCTACGAGGAGAAATTATCCATTTTCATGTAAAACCAGTAAATCAATCTTAAATCCTGTCCAGCTGTTTTGTATGGCTTAATTAGAAAAAGAAATTGTAACTTTTTTCTTCTGTAGAAATTCTCTGAATCAATGATCTGCCACTCCTAAGAAGAGGTATTACACCTGAGTCATTCATACTAAAGCCTACATAAACATAAGGATAGGCCAAGAGCAATGTTTTAATAATTATCTTGAATTACAAGATATCACTGACTTACAGTGACCCAAGAGTACAATGAAAAAAACATTCACTGAAATAATATTTATAATTCTTGCAGACACTATATTGCATCAGATCATATTACTGACCACAGCAAAACTTCACAAGTAAATATTTTTAAGTACTTTGTCATAACACTTAACCTCACAAACAAATAATCTACTCACTCTTTCTAACAACATTATCCTCTGCTTTTCTTCAGACATATGAACATTTTCACTAAAAGAGAAAAAAAAATGAACAGGTTAAAAGCTAACATTTTTTTCATAATCAGAAATTATCTTTTCCACATCCACCTGCCATCTTCACTCAGTGAAGAGTGCTATATTTTTGCTAGCACAGAGGGAACAACACTGAAAGACACATTAGGAATCAGCATCGATAAACCATACTAATCATTACTCCATTTCAGTTAAAAGGCTGTTTAGCTCTTATGTAATAGGAAGCAGTCAACAGAAACCTGTAAAAGTGTCTAATTATACATTGAGCCATAATTTTTTTGTTCACAAGCTCACTTAATTTTTTTTTTTACATTTGTTTTGACAGTGCAGAACTAGAACGGTTACTATAAGAAACAGCTCTTTTTCTACAGAGAGGGTAGTTCCTTGTTTTATTATCAGTGCAAGCTTAGTCTGGCAAGGACAAACTGTTTTCATCTTCACTTCCACAAAGCTGTTCAGTGCTCTGGGTATGTGATTCCGTGTTAGGAAGCATCGGTTGTGATGGACAGACTGAAGTCAACGTAAGTACATCTAACAATTCTGCTCTTGTTCCCCTGTTAAAAACCTTGCTCCTTTTGTTAGTTCAGATTTCTTCTGTGAAAGGTATGGAGGAGAAGCCTGGGGCTCTTTAAAAATGCTAGTGGCATGAAATTGAGACATTGCTCAAAAGATGTGTCAGTAACATGCAGCCTCCCAGCTCATTCACCATTACAGTTTTCCTTCTGTTTGACTTATATTTTGTGTACTTAGGTATATTCTTTTATGTCATGATTGCGGGGCCAAGTTTCACCTTGAAGCAACATTCTTCAAAGCCATCCAACCCACACATTCCTAGTGATTGTGACACCACAACTGTATGCACATGTATTTTTAAAATAATATTTTCAGGAAGAGCATCAAAGGCAGGAGGAGAGTTAAACATGCTCATCTGTACTTCTCACCACTCAAGAGCACACATTTCCAGAATGAGAGCATGTTTTGTGTATGTCGACTCTAATGATCCATACTTACTGCACAGCCATCATACTGGTTTCCATCGTGGAGTCCATCCTCCCTTCAGCCCCAAAGTCAGCAACCAATCTGTCTGTGTCAGTGGGCACATCAGCTGCACAGGCTCCACAAGCTTCCGACACTGCTGCCAAGTAGGTTGATGGAGAAAAATTACTACTTCTCAGCTTATTAACTTCTTCTTCAAGCTTCTTCTTCTCTTCAAGTAAGCGAGCTCGATCTTCAGAAAGCGTTTCAATCAAATCTATGACAAATAAATGGACTTTCTTTTAATTACAGCAGTACTAAGGATCAAAACCAATCTGAAAATAATAGGAATAGTCCCATTAGAAAAGATGAATATTTCTTCAGAATTTTGCTTACCCTTATCTTTTTCTTGCTGTTGTGTAAGCACTTTTAATTTGTCACTAAGATCATTGATTATGTTTTCTTTTTTCATTTTCTCTCTTGCCAGAACAGTGTTAAAGTTGGTCTGAAAACAGAAAGGAGTATTACTGAAATAAGGAATGTACTGTAAAAACAGAATACAAAATAGTACAAAAGACACCATGCATTTCACTTTTCTACATTAAAATTAAACAAGAAATTAAAACTTTTTTACTTGTTGCTTTGGTGAAGAGATAAAATGCCTGTACATATTTTTTGTCTGGAAAATTTTTTTGTAATTAATTTTATTTTTAACCCTCTCATTCTTTTAAGCCTGATACATACAAGTAGCACAATAAAAAAGAAACAATTTTTTAAATCATAAGTTGCTTTTTCTTTAAATATAATACTTTCTTTCCAGTTAATGTAAAATAGGTGAGCATTCTCTATGTAAAAGTTACTTGAAGGGTTCAAATTATTAAACAAAGCTGAACTGCATCCAGATATGTTATATACAATGAAAAAGAAAAATACCATTATCAATACACTATAAACTGAATTTAAAATACATTTCAAGTCATGCATTAATTCTTCAGTGAACAATTAATTACTATAAAAGATACACAGAAATCGTGGTAAATAGCTTGAAGAGGTGAACATAAAATGAGGCCAGCATAGCCTTCAGTACCAGTCTGACAAATCTTTCCATTTCTTCAATCCTTCTCTTGACCATTGTGCCCTTTTAGATATAGAGTGCTGCTAGAGACAGACAGAACCTACCAACAACCATCTATTAAAAGGATATTTCAAATTAACTTTAATTTTTCTGTGAATGTGAAGCTTGTCTTGATATATGCCTATCAACTCTTAGTCTTAAAATGCAAACTATTGGTGGGCTACACACCTTACACAGGGTACAGTAGCTTTTGTTACATATCTGCATAACAAAACTCTCACATCACAAGCATAAGTGACACCTCTAAGGAAACTTCATAGAGGAAAGAAAATAGAACTCAAAGACAAAGGTAAGGCTAACTACCCAAAATATTCAGCAATCAGCAGAGCCAGTGACGTAAACTGCCAGCACTGACTGATGCACCATTTTTCTGGGTTTAGGGTATTTGTCTGCTTTGGTTGGGGTCTTTTTTGGTAGAGAGGTGGGTTGTTCTTGTTCTGTTTTAAAAAAGTTCCAGCTTTCCCTGGAATTTGCTCTCAAAGCCTCAGAACCTTCCCTTCCATGTTTTGCTGCAAAAATGAAGAATACTATTAGATAATGAGGAAAATGGAATACTAAGGAATATTGGAAAAAAGAATCTAATGATTACCAATGTAGGAAAAATTTCCTATCACATTTACTATGTAAGGCTAACTTCAGTATTAATGCTCGCAGCCCAATTGCAATAATACTCCCTTCTTTATAGTCATCTTCAGTTCTGTGTTCCCTGCACCAAAAGTGATTCATAGCATTCATTCACTAAGCTGGCTGATTACCACCCTTGTCTCTTTGTCCTTATTTGATCCTACCACAGCTATAGTAAGGAGAAGTGCTTAAAACAGAAAATCCTTTCTCAGTCTTTAAATGCAACAAAGCTGCAGATAATAGCTGTTACTAACAGATTTAATTTAAGAACTCAAGACTCATCTACAGAAACTAAGAGGCTCAAGATGTTTTGAAAGAAAAAAAAAGTGTGGATACAGATGTAAAATATTAAAAAAAATCACATTGCACTGAATTATTAAGATAAGCAGTAGCAGCTTAAAGTTTATTATGTAAAATGCAACATACTTTGTTTGAACCTCAAAATACAATATATTTATACTTTGAACCTCAAAACACCACCTGTCCATGCTAATAAACTTTAAAAGCCAGTAAGTAGCATTCCAAATCAATGAGTATTTCAAATAATTAATTTAGTGTTGTCCAGAAATTTTGTAATACCTGCTATCTTTCTGCAGTTAAAGAGATGAATGAATATAAATTCCAAGCACTTATACTAAAGAAGTAACAAAAACTGAATCTGGATTGCCAGTTGTTTGGTAATTGGTTTGCCTTTTGGTCTTTTTTCCAGAGGCCTTTTTTTTGTTTGCTCGGGGTTTGTTTTTCATTTTTTTAATGCTTAAATGTGTGATTCCATTAACACATCCTATCCTGGCTTCAGATAATAACACAAGTTTAGAATGTGGAAGTGTTACAGAGCAAAAGAGAAAACCATACTCTAACTTCAAAGCAGCAAAAGAATACAATTGTCACGGGAGTAAAAATAATTTAAAAAAAAATCAGCTTTACCTGCTGCTCTGCAGTGAGTGATATTCTGATGTTCTGCATTTCTTCATTCTTCCTTTTCTCTTGTTCTTCAAGTTGCTCTAAGAACTTCATTTTTTCTTCCTGAAGCTTCTCCTGAAGTTCAGCGATTAAGTTTGATTCAGCAGATGATTCAGCAGGAGGACTTAAAAGAAAATGTTTAGGCCTTAAATGTGCAGCATATACCAAGCCCCACAATACATGAAATAAATACACGCAACAAATGTCAGACGTTCATTTTGAGACACTATTTCTGAAATATTTAATAGATACTATATTACAATTAAGCCATTCAATGACTAACTTCAATTCTATTTTTAATCATGAGCATCTCACCAATTCTTACTCTTGGGCATTCTGTGTTTTTATTGTAGCACACTGGCTCTAACTTTGAATTTTGTTGTGGGAGAGGACTTTCGTTTATACTTTTACTAATGTAACAGAAGGTGTGGAAAGTATTAAAAAGAACAAACAATTACCAACTTCACAAAGATACTTGGTATGTAAAAATGCAAAGTCTTCAGAAATATCACATAAGGAAAACAATTCAGCAGTAAATCTAATTCTAAGGAATCCAAATGTGAAATTCAAAACTCTGGATTGCAGAATCTGGAAGAAAGCAGCAGTGATCATGAAGGAAGGAAACCATCAACAGTCACATAGGCAGGAAGGATAATGGCTTAAGGATAACATTAAATAGCTTTTGAAACAATGTTACATAGATTAAGTATTTTTTACCACTGAAGCAAAAACTAACTAAACTCATTCTGTGTTTTGGCTTAAATTATCAAGAACTTCCTGGAAGAACTTTAGAATAGAGAAATCCCTTTGTTGGGCAATTGTGAAAAACTGTGTTACTTTATATTTCTGTTATTCATCTGCACCAGAATCATATTTACATCATATTGATATTAAAATTAATCACATTTAAACCAAAAGGTCTTTGTTGAACTAAACCAAAGCAAGAATCATCTGCCTCTCAGATGAGTTGTCTGGAGTACTGTTTCCAAATAACAGCCAAGTAAAGGATATTGTTGCTCTGCAAAGGATGCTAGCACATTACCAGCTTTTATACCTCATCAGTGTACCAGGCAGTGGGTTTAAATATTTAATCTGAAAAGGTCTTATCAACTACAGCAATAGTGACAATGCCTAACTTGATTGCTTTCAAGATACCAAAAGCACGTATCTTCAGATTGGGGTTTCTTTGCAAGCAAATACTTGCACAGCTCTGAGATGCCAAAGGATGTGCTTAACAATACTGCTGTTCCACCAAATGGGCATATACTGAATATACAAACTATTATGGGCATATACTGAAAATACAAACTATTATGCAGCAGCTAAGCAATCAAAAAGCCCGTAAGAAACTTTAAATAAAAGAGCTCTGAAAGCCAACTGAAGTTCTCAGAGTGGCTAAACAGCCTCTGACATTCTAGAAGTCAGAAGTAAAATAAGCAGACAAAACAAATTCACAAAACACTCAGGCAAATCTTTTTTTGTGCCACCAAGAAAACATTTTCACACTTGATTAAATTTCAATTTGTTTCCAAATGAAGCCTAGCTAAAAGAGAGAGAGAACATGTGCTCTGTTGTGGTCTGACAGAAGTGGCTGGACAATACCAAGACCGGAAGATAACAAAGCAGTAATTCCATCTTCAAAGCAGCTGGGATTCCTATTCCACTTAAAACATTCTTTACAGTATTATAGATATTTTAACTAACCAGAAAACTTTCAAAATGTTTAACAACAAATCATAAACGATACTGTGGTTTTCTCTATTGTTTTACACTACTACATCGTGCAGAAAGGGTAAATGAACTACAAATGCCTTGCAGTTTTATTATCTTTCCTAATCAAAATCACTTGATTTTCAGACACATGTAAGTTCGAAAACCAAATTCCTGACACCAATGCAATACTCACGTCAAATTCAACAATCCCTCTCTCTGTCTGTACCTTCTGAATGACTAATTTAACATTACTCTTGCAGAAACAACATAGTCATATGTCATTTCTACCATTACAGGTTAACTGCTAAACAGTGAGTGAGGATAACAAATCAGCTTGGGTTACTGACACAGCTTGGAGTTTTAGGAATTCAAAAATCAAACAACTAAACAGTGACTTTGAAATATTAGGTCAGATTTACTTAACATATATGCCCTTTGGAGATAAAATATATCTTGATTCCTAGAGAAAAAAAGAACTAGCAGCAGACTAAAAGCATAAAAGGAAGCCTTAGGAGGCAAAATGTATTTCAATGTCACACTAAAAATTCTTTGACAGAACTTATGACAAACTAACAGCACTTCTTTAGATTGAAGCAGATAATATTTCTTTGAAATACATTATCTGTTTTATCCAGTTTGGATAAGAAGACACACAGCTGTGCTTGCAAGTTTGAATTTAAGTGTAGGTGGATTTTTAAAAAGTCTGATGACACAGCTACAGTCTTTTTCCTGCTGAGTCAAGTTCTTCAAATTTCTACAGTGCATTAGTACACAGAAAAGGAAAAGAATGCAGAATTTATAATTTTTCTTCTCATTTCACTGTATTTCATTAAGAGAATATTTTCTTCAATTAAGAAGGGCTGTTCTTAAGTTTCATTATTTCCCAATCTTAATTCAAAGCAGCAATATTATATTGACACATTTCTTTATACACCGACAAGCAAACATAGGCACTAATACATCATGTAATTAATGATGGATTTGCTCGCATGTGAAAATATCAAGATAGCAGACAATTCCAGTGAAGATATTCCCATTTCCCTTGGACTATGCTGCTGGAATCTGCATGAATTCCCCTCTCCTAGCTTTTTTTTTTTTAAACAGTACATTGATACTCAAAATTTAAAAGCTAACCCTAAGTCTGTACTAATTTTTTGCAATACTCTTGTTTTTATGTCCATTCTGTCCATTTTATTGATCTTTGCCCTTCACTTGGCATAGCCTAATACTGGGAAAAATTCCTCTATTATTTTACAAACAAGATCTATCTGCTGCATTGATTCACATGAGAATATAAATGACAAATGCTAGCATTTAAAAAAAAATACTGCTGCTACGCCTTAGTCACACTGAAAAATTCTACTATTTCTACTCTATAACAACAATCTAGGCTGCTGGCAGGCATCATGTACTCATAAGTACATAAGATACAAGAATTCAGAAAGAATAATTCTATGCATTCTTGGCAAGAGATAAATATATTTTTAAAATGGAAGATTTCTCAAGAAATTAACAAAGAAAAACAGTGATGTTAGGTTGTTCTTTATGACTATGTTGCACCTTTGTGTTTCATTATGAAACTCAAACTGAAGACCCTGAAATACATAAATGGGGCAGCTAAAGTCAATGGAAGTCCATGTGGCCATGGGACAGCTCTCAGTCGATTCAGTATAAATTCCAACACAAGTTTTCATGCCACCATTGTCACCAACCTGGTGCAGTTAGCCAATAAAGAAAGTTATCAGGCAAACCTAAAAGCCAGCCGTGTTCTCACAATGCTATCAGAGCAAGGATGGGAAAAGAGAGAGGGGCTGAGACCATCAAAATCAGAATTTCAAGTAACTTGCTACAGTGGAAACACTTCTTCAACATGACTGAAAGATAAAAACTTCATTGCTGTATAACATATTTTACAATCTTCGAGATTAACTACAGACATGGGAACATCACTACCTATAAAAAGGAAGCAACTTGAAATGTGAATATAGAAACCAATACAGATAAATGCTATTACAAATACAACAATTTGAGTTACTGCACAGCATGTCCTGGATATACCACATTGATTAAAATACTAGGAAAACACAGTAACTTAATTCTTACAGTACCTCTGATTTACTTGCATCTCAAGGTGTAGTATTTTTTCCAAAAGCCCCTTTTCAGTAGCTTCCCTCTGCAACTCCAACTCTTTACAAGCAGTTTGTACTGCATCCTCTTTTTCACAATTGAGCTTCTGAATGAGCAACTGCCTGTCTTGTTCATGGTTAGATACTAACAGTTCTTTCTCTTCCTTTAGCTTATGGATAATAGCTTCATATTTTTCCTGCTGCTCACAGAGAGATAATTTTTCTTTTTTTTCCTCCTCTAGGGCACTCATTTCCAACTCTAACTTACTTTGCAGTTCTGTTATTTGCTCTGAAAGTTTTTTTTCTGCCTCAGCAGTTTTTTGATGAAGAAGAGTTACTTTATTTAATTCAGTTCTAAGCAAATTTGATTCTTCTTCATACCTATTTACTAGCTCAGAAATACACTGATCTTTCTCAATTGTCATCAGAGTCCTTAGTTCTGATAAGCCCACTTGATATTCATCACTGCTGATTTGTATTTTATTGTTTAATTTATCTATCTCCTTTCTTAAACTTTCAGTTTCTTTGTCAATCTGCGATCTTAAGGTCTCTTGTTGCTGGTTTCTGCTTTCTTCCAAAAGAAGCTTCATTTCATCAGTTTCTGCCTCTTTCAGGGCAAGTTCAACTTCTAGTTTACACCTCAAATCAGACAGATCTGAAACCTTGAGTTGTAACTCTTCTACTTGTTGTTGTTTCTCTTGCATAACTACTTCATGAGATTCCTGCATTTGTTCAAGTCTATGCTGGTTCTCCTTATTTAATTTATCCAAACAATCCTTGTGCTCAGCTAGGACCTTCTCAAATTCCTGTAAATGCCTGGCTTGTAGGTTGCTTTCCAGTTCTTTTAAATGGCTTTGCTCTAAACTCTCAAGTTCTGCCCTCAGGAGTTGTAGTTTCTCCTTGTTTTCAACATGAAGTTTTTTCAAGTCTTCAAGTACTATTTCACGTGACTGCCTCAGTTCCTTGATTTCAGAATTTTGTGTCTCCATTTGGCATTCCAATTCAAGTAATTTCTGGTCTTTTTCATTCTGAAGGCAAACTACAGCTTCTTTCTCATTCTTTACTATTGCAAATTCATCATTCTTATTCTGAAGAACTTCTTCAAGGCCTAACAGATCCCCTTTTAACTTTTTGATTTTCTTTTTGTTTTCTTCACCATCCTCCAATAATTTATTAATTTTAGTTTCATACTCACTTTTCAAAGACTGCAATTCATTTTGATGTTTATCATTTAGTGTTTTTTCAAGAGAAAGTTTTACCTTTTCAATCGTATTTACTATTTCTAAGGAAGTACATTTTAAAGAATTAGAAAAGTCACACTGCTCTCTTTGTACAAGTGTTCTGAAATGGCAAAGATCTTCTTTTATACTTCTTAAATGTACCTTTGAGTCTTGAGCAATAACCCTACACTTCTCCACACAAACACTGAGAGAAGCATTTTCTACTGAAACATCTTTTGCACAAGAACTTGTATCTTGCATACGTCTACTGTCTATTGCATTGATAACTGAAGAATAAAGAGATTCCACCATCATCTCCGGGCTTTGTGGATCACTTATTACATTAGGAGACACTGGATTTTCTTCTATTACAAATTCATTTACTGCTGACATGAAGTCAGATTCTGGACTCTCTGCTAATGAATCCAAGTCTAATGATCCTTGCTTAAGAGCTTGCTCCAAGTTCGGATGGGCAATAGTTTCAAAATCGAACGTGTGAGCATCAATGCTGTCTGGAGACAATTCTTCTAATGGAGCTGGGGGACACACAGGAGGACACAGGGGACCCTGAAGACTGAGTGATGAAGGAGTTCTTGAAGAGGTAGCAATTGCAGTTCCTGTAGTACTTTCCATCCTTGGTGTGGTAGCAGATTGTGGCGATGCTTGACTATTGGAGGCCTACAAGTTATAACAAGAAATAAACACAAAGTGATAAGCAGAACTGTTAATATTAAAAATTAATTCAAAATCACCATGCAAAACAAGAACTTTAAAAAATCAGCCTTATTATTTGTAATAATCCAAAGTATGTACAAAAACTTAAGCAAAAATTGCAGAAAGTCAAGGAGATTTTGCATTAAGTTCCAAAAATGCATAATTTTTAAACACAATTACTAAATGTTCACCTAGCCAAAAGTCCTACGTAGAACATACTGTATCTTACCAGACAGAAATAGGCTTTAGTTCTTACAGCCCACATATTTCAGATTTCCTAATAATTTTGTTACTTAAATATTTTTATTCATTTACTGCCAATACTGTTATTAAAAACTCCTTTAGTACCTTATACTATTAACTATCATACACAGAGAATATGGAAGCCCTAATGCCAATGATATATCTGTAGATTCTTAAGACAAAAATATAAACCTTAAGCTTCAGCAAGTGCAGAACACATTCCAGTGTAAGCCAAAAAGCAATGTACAGCCTCAGTATCCACCAAGGATGCATTCCTGAAAAAGTTTGTAATAGGATGGATAGTGAAGCAATTTTTCCTAGGAAAATTACAGTGAAACAGACACAGTTAAAATACATAAGGGAAGTAGCTGTGAGACACAGAATTAAGGGGTATGCATAGGATCATCAGGATCACAAACTGGAAGAGATGCAAAGTTTTCTGAACAAAGTTTTTGGTGCTCTGAAAGATCCTAGATGTATTCTCTGTAACACCATAGCTCAACCATTACCTTGCTCTTCCATCCTTCATCACTAAGAACTTGCTTGATTTTATTCATCTAAGAAATGTGACTACCTTGAAAAGAAATAGTTCCTGAAGAAAAAATTCACGGGAATTTTTCCAGTAGAAAATTCCCATAAGATGCTCAGTCTCAAAGTGCTGGAAATCTGGTGGTGCTCTTCTTCAAAAAGCCAACACTGCCTCCAGCTGATAATTCTGTGATCCTGCTCAGGCCTCTTTCCCAGACCATCCCCACTGCCTCAATGCACCTAAAATTCATGTCTGGTGTTCTTCAACTATGTTAGCTATTATTGAAGAAACTTCTGCCATCCATTGATTTCAGCTACTTGACTGGCAACAGTTAGTGGAGCTTGGCAATAAATGCTCAGCAACAGAACTCGAAAAATCCCAGAAGTGACAAACATTGATCTGCTGCCATATAAATAGCCATTTTTTGCTTTCTCTATCTTGTACAAATGATTGTTACTCAAAAAGGGACCCTATCTTCCTCTGTACCAAGCAAACGCTTTCTTAATGGAGATAAAGTGTGTTTAACAATTCTCAGCTGTGATTCCATTTCCAGTTTCAATGCTCATCTATTTAGCAGAGTTGCATCTGAATCTCAGCACCCTTCATTTTTGCATCTTTATGAACCTAAATCATACAATGATTTTTAAATGCATTGTGGAAAAAACCTTGTGGTCATTGCATACAGAATATTGAATTTATGAAAAGTGAACAGGATATGAGACAAAAAAATGAAAAATAAATGCTCCTTTTTAAATTCTTCTATTAGCCCAGGTTTAAGCATTCCCCTTGGATTTAATTTCAACTTGCTTTTAATCTAAGAAAATTTACAAATATAGGTGTTGTAGGGTACTGTGTATGCTGATACATAACTGGGTTCAAAGCATGCTTTAAGTGACAAACATCTACCATTAATAAACCAGAGCTTTAATAACAAAAACTAGCATCACACATATCAAGCACACACTAAAAAAAGCACTTCAAAGACTTTGAATATGGGAAAGTCCTACAGAAATCCACATGCAAAGGAATGATAGTATCTACTTTTGGCAACCCTGAAGAATCATCCTAGAAGGTCAAGAGTATGAATATAGCATAAAGAAAAAAAAACCAAACTGCCACTCTGTAGAACAATAATGAACTCCGTTTCCTTATGACCTGGGCCTGTAACCCACTACGTCTCAGCAGTGGCTGCTGTGAGCTGGGTGTCTAATGAGAGCACCCAACTACTGTTTAGAGAGGAATTAAACCTCACATTTTGAGTGGCTGAAAGTATACAAAGACTTTGTTTACTGAGTTGCCTGTGCCTGCCATCTAGTCTGTTTACAATCTACAGGCAGCAATGTATGCATGTGTCACACACCCTCTTTTGTAATGACTAAGAAAACGGAGTCAAGAGTAAACAATAAATAGAGACAGAAAAGTAGAATAAATTTCCAAGTTCTCAGGTATTGCAGGATTACATGCATTGCTCTAATTATGTTACTACAAAAAACAGCAGAGAATGGTGCAATTCTCAGAAAGATTACAAGCAGTGTTTCAATTCCAAACTCAATTAGAAGAAATGGTAGATTTATCATCTGATTTGAAAAGCCAGCTTCTCTTATAAGAAAAACTTTTAATACCAAAGGACTGCATATGTTAATTAACTATTAACCATTGAGAAGACACCTTGATCATCTTACCCATGAGCACCTTAGCTTTTTCTGGACATCTTTAACCCATCTGCTGATCTGCTTAAACTTTGTAATATGAAATAAGAGGGCACAGCAACATCTTTGATGTAAGGCTATTCAACTACAAAGAATAAGCAAAAGGTCTTAAAAATGAAAAGAGATTTCAAAGTATTAACAAATTAAACAACCATCCACAAAAATGTCCTTTAACTACTCCAATGTAATACTAAATTTAAAAATTATCATTAATGTTCTGTGAGCTTGAAAGCTGAAACAGTAAGAGTTATAGAGACACTTGAAAATAAATACTCTCAACATCCCAATTATGGTATTCTTAGATATTTCTGACTTGCTGTTTGCTCACTTGTCTGCAGTCACAACTTTTCCCTTCCCTTCTGCCTGTGGCTGATGCAGTAGGATGAACTTTCATTTGACTCAGAGAGAATTCAACTGCTGCACTACCAACAGTCCAGGGAAACTATCCCAGTCAGATTTGAAGAACCAGGCTTCTGCTGCTACTAGTATGGAAAGGGGTCAAATGTGTCTCCTTGGTAGAATACAAGAGTGATAACACGGGCAACGCTCAACACTTGCACAGTTATTGCCAACTCTGCACCAAGCTGAGACAGTTCACCACCAGAACAAGTGGCTGCATGAAGATGTATAAATCTTCAGGACAATTATTAAATGTTTATTCATCCTTCTAATTATTTACTGTGAATTCCCAGCAATACGAAAGATATAAAAAGGAGCACTTTAAAAATTACTTCATTAATTCTACACAGGCAAAAGTAATATAATTTAAAAAACCACTTCTATATCTGCAGAGCAAAACAACACAGAGAAAGACTTTGTGTCTTTCATCAAGTAGCAATGAGAACACTGCCTTTGAGAAGAAAAAAAACTCCGACAAATCTGCTTCAATTCCAAAAAGAGTTCAAATGAATCACTGAAGTGACACACAGAGATGGGCATTTTCAAGATGACATCATGAATGGTCCAGCTCTGTCTGTGCAATGCAATTTACTCTGAGGAAAGAGACAATTATCCAAATCTATCTAAGCACCTGACATTTCTATGTGAGTGAAGAATCCAAATTAGTCAAACAAAAGCAGAAGAAGAGTATTTTCCTGATTTGGCAAACATCTTTTTCAGTCCAGCCAGACACTGATAAAAATTTTTCAGATAAGCATGTCTGAACAAAGAAGGGGAAACTACTAAGACTTCAAAAATTCAGGCATATTTCCTGTTTATCTTTCCACTGTTATTATGCATATTTTGAATTAAAACCTTAATTTCACATTCTTCTGACAATGCAAGCCTTAGTGAAAAAAATAATTTATCTGAACAACTATCACCATCCTGGTTTCTTACAAGATAAAATTTCAGGATGCTTCATATTGGGAGTGAACTTCTGTATTTTAGAACAAAGTCTGTTGTAAGGGCATGTTCAGAAAATGGCAAAATTTCACAGAATTTCACTTCCAGCAATTTCAATGCCTGTTAGTGTTCAGGCCCTAATATTCTTATTGTTAATGACTGCTCATTTGAAAAGCAATCTTCATAAAGAGAGAAAACAGCTGGGAAATTACTTAAGTGACACACCTTTTCTATATTATGAAACAAAGAGCAGCCCAGATTTCATATTTTACACAAATAAAAGATTTCCAATAACTCTCCTGTCCAAATCCCAGAGAAATAAAAAGATAGAGAATTTCACGTCACTTAGTTTAAACAGAAAGTTGCTATTCAAAATTAAACATGCCCGTAGACTTATCTGTTATATAAGATGCTTCCAGTAAGCCAAGTGCATACAACAATTTACACTGCAGACAATAACACAGGCACTGGAAAAACCTACTGATTTTCTACAGCAAAAGAAGCCCAGCTTGAAGCAGACAACTTCACAAAGAATCCTAAGCATTGCTAAATTCATCCAGTGTTTCCCCTGAAAGAGGCCACAGTCAGAAGCTAAAAGGAACCTATTGGGTGTACTATGAAAGTTAGAGGCTGCATGCACAGAAGCAAGAGTGATTGGCAGAAACACATTTTCTAGGGAAAGGAATCTTTTTGATGGGCAGAGTGAAACTAGAAAGAAATCTTTTTACCATCTGTTCCTCCTATACTCAAAGAAAAGGACTGCACAACAGCCAACCAAAGCCCTAAAATCTGCTTAACTGCTTGTGGAGAGAGGACCTAAAAAACAATGCAGAAATCCAAAGAAGTTACTTCTCTAGATTTCTGCATTGTTACGAATTCACTGAATACAAACTCAAGGCAACGAAGGCAGAATGAACACATTCTGCACACAGAGGATTTAAAAATGACAAAAATATTTGAAAACAAAAATATAAATAGTGCAATTCTACTTCAACTTGTATGGAATACGAACATCTGTTAAATATTCTCAGAATATTTACAAGTTTGTGATTAGAAAGGAAACTTATGCAGCTAATCTTTGTATCAGGAAAAAAAGAGGCATTCTAAAGGGTTTGATATAACAGTATTTTGAAAATATTCTACTGTCTTGAATACAATAATCTCTTTTTTTATTGATAAAGAAAAGCAAAAATACCTTTTGTTCATTCAGCAGGTCTGTAATGGTTTGTGACATTTCATCCAAACTCTGTGCTGCCTTGACCAGGTTATGCAGAGCACGTACATGCTGGTGAAGAGGTTCAAAGTCACAAAGTATGGGAACCCTTAAAAACAGTACAGGATTACTTTCTTTCCACACTGTTAGTTTAATACTCCAATCTATTAAATTATTATGTGTATATTTTAACAACACTAAGCTTCCCTCTCTGTAAGGTCCACACTTTCTTAATTTAATCTATTTTATATGGAAAAAAAAGTCTACTAAGACTCCCTGGTATTTTTGTTTAAAATTAAAAACTTGGGCATATTTAAGGAGTCATAACAATAAACAGTGATGAGCAAGTAATTCCAGTCTTTCCACCCAAGGAAAGCATTTGCCAGTAGTACCTAGAGATTCAATGACAGCAACAGAAGTGATTAGATCTCTAATTAAAGCACTTGTGTTTGCAAATGACTATATCTTGTTTCCAGTTGGATTCTCTTCAATCCAGCTCTTCTTTTGAAGAAGCAATTAATTCTCTACTATTTTATTTTCATGACAGGTAACCGAAATGGTCAAATTTCAAGTGTTGCAAGATAAGCTGAAAACACAAAGCAGGAGTTTATTTAGACTAGTAATATAGTAAAAGCAGATTACATTTTAATGTATTCTGCATTCTCTATTCAATACATAGGGCAAGTAGCATCAAGTGTATTTTCACAGAATTAAGATTTCAATAATTGTCCAAATACATAATTTCAGAAGACTGAAGCACTGTAAGTAAATTAAAACATCATTTTAATTATGCAGCTGAAAGGTTCAGTGCTGATAAAAAAGGACTTTGTGCTGGGTTTCAGTTTTGCCTGTTGCTTGCTCTTTACACGTTAAATGAAAATTCCAAAGAAAGTACTGCTCTCAAGTTTCCTTTGAAGATCAGTGTCTACCCAAGGTGTGCGACAGCTTTTGCCCACTCGAATTGCAAGTTCACCACTATCCTTTGCATTTTTCACCAAATGCAACCCTGAGCCCAGAAATCAGAAGGAATGACATAAACCCACCTCTATTGCCATCAAGTGGAAAGCTATGTCACTACAATTCAAACCAACTAAAACATCTTAAGTCAGCTATTGGTTTTCTGACAATAGAGAGCAAAATTCTTTCTGAACTCAATATTAACTTCCAGGAAGGCTGTAAAATTCTCACAAATTAAAAAAAAAAATCAGGCAAACATTAGGAATAAGATCCTATTGTTGCACTTTTTTGCCCACAAAATTAATGAGGAGCAAGCCAAAGAGCAGAACAAGAGGAATTAAATGGGTACATCAGCTGTAACATGACTATGGCAAATCTACTGTCAAGCTGACTAAGCTCACTACGCTTGTTAACTCCACTAACACCACCATAAAGATAGTCAAGGATTCTGAATCAAAAAGAATGCCAGTCCAAAATACAGGTGAAAAAAAGCAGTGAATTCAGTTCCTGCCTTACACACCAGTAACACGTATTAGGCTGACACTGTTGGTGAACCTGACAGATAGCAGTGAAGCATCTTCCTCTTGCATTTACCTTTGTAAATGCAATCCCAACTTTGTGGAACTGTTGCCTCAGGGAGTAAAAATACAAAAAACCCCAAAAAAGATGAATCACAGCAAATCTCAAATCTCTAACTGCAGATCTCTTTTAGGAGGAAGATGATGATAAATACAGCATCTGAATGTGGTCATACTGACAGATCTCCTAGGCAAAACCTTACATAGAACTTGCTACTGCCCATTTCTGGCCCATTATCTTGGTTGGCATTTCTCCACCTTGACTGCTCTGAGTTTGGAAGCTCACTCTAGCAGTCATCTTTTTCACAAAGATATCTCCAAGTTCTAGATAAGGAACTAATCCCGTAAATTGCTTGTGAGACAAACCAGTAGCTTTCCTGTCTACATATGCATGTCTGCCTCATTGTTGGGAAGTATGAAACATAGAAACAGAGCTTCTAACTCAAAGTGATGGATTTCCATAAACAGTAGAGACACTTCAGAGAATACACTTTTTAGCAAAACCAGTTTAATAAAATTGGAGAAAAAGTAAAAATTGAATATAGGAGATGTGTATGATCTCACACTGAGCTGAAGACATTTATTTAATTTCCTCCAGAATACCACACAACAAAGAACAAAAGAAAAATAATCAAACCTCATTCTGATCTGACAAAACATAGTTATGAATTTGTTTCAGTTTAAAACTGATAGCAATTCTTTTTGCTTTTTAGCTCTGAGGTAGATCAAAGGAACACCCAAAATCCTTTACATCTCAATAGAGAATAGACATGTTTAAACCATCAGAGCTTGAGTACATATGTATCTGCATTAAGTCAGTGTAGAACATTGCTTAAGAAGAGTAATAGATCAGAAAATATCCTTGTTTGTTTTTTATGGAAAATTACCTAAGGGGGTGGAAAACTGATGGGGATAGGACCCCCGGGAAATACCCCCTGTTTCCATAACACACGAAGTGTAAAAAGGTCCCTTACCTGAGTAATGGCTGTACTTCTGAAGGGCAGAAAGACTGCAAAAACTGCAAGTCACTCAACGAGATATCTGGAAGCTCACTGTCAAATCTGCGAGGTTTTCGTGTCTGTAAAGAAGATATTAATTTACACATTGCTGTAAAATATCAGATTACTAAAGTAGGATTAAGAAGACCTTAGCAACACGGAAAAGTTAGAAGTAAACGGATCTCCTACTCAAAATATTTTTAATGTTTAAGAAACCATGGCTGGTCCTGTGGCCCTCAAAAGCCCCTCACACTTGTAATAATTAACTATCCACAGTGCTTGGGCAGCAGATAGGATAGAATATTCCAGTTGGAAGGGACCTACAATGAGCATCTAGTCCAACTTCCTCCCTACTACCAAGCTTCAGAAACATTATGGATGTGTTTAGAAGTTAAGGGATAAGAGATGGCAGTGAAGCTTTATTTATTGTGCTGCTACACATACCAATATTAATTCGGTATTTGAAACATTGAAATGAGGAGCATTCTTATTTTCCAAGTATCCTTTAAACAACAACAAAAAAAAAAAGCTGAAAAGGAGAAGCTGAAAAGGTTAAAAAGGCAAAGTGCAATGGCAACATTAGAATCAGGGAGTTAGCTGACTTCAATTAACCAAGCTGTATGAAATCAAAGCTAACAGGCAATGCTTAATTACAATGCCCTCATGTTATCAGCCAATTAAGAGGCAAAAATGGTTTTCCACTCATCCAGTGATTACATGGAAAACTTTTACTTGCTTTTACTATCCAATTAATTTTATTGCTCTATTATTCACAAGACAATTAGATGATCAAATTATGCCTCCCGACTTCTTTTTTCTGACCATTAAGAGTAATTTTTTTTTTTTTCAATACCACAGACTAAAAGAGGACTGCTAAAAAGGAGAGTTGACATTTCCTCTCCCACTGCACTGCAAGTTACAAACTAATGTTAATATAGGTCACTTGAAATGACAGAGAACACTAGCTCCCAGCTTTTTCATCTGTGTCACAGCAATGCGAAAGGCATATAGCTTCAATAAATTAAGCCCAGGTTTTTAATTTTTCAAACTATATATAAATTAAATAAACCCAAAAACGTGAGTACATACACAAAAGGATGGGGGCCAGGAGTCAAGTCCTCTAAACAAACGATTCCTTAGAAAAGACTTCCCTGAAGAAAAAACCCAAACAAACAGCTTATTTAAAGGAAGAAATGCAACACCTCAAGAGAAATCAACTAAAATTACTGCAGTTTAATAGCTGAACTACATTTGGATTACTATTTATATGGATGACTACATAAAATTGCAAATGACCACAGAAAATCAGGCAAAACCCACCATTCAAGCAGAAATCCCTTCACTGAAGCCTATTTTTGCTTAATGTTCACACAGACAAAAGCCTCTACTTATTTTCAAAATTTTCACTGTAATCTTCCTCATCTCCTCTCCAAGAAAATTTGATAAACATTCACTCAATTTTATTATTTTAGCTGTCCATTCAGAACATAAATTGCAGACTTTGCAGAAAAAGTAATCAAAATTATTTTAGTAAAATCTTTTCTTTTAATTATTTTTTTAAAACTTCTGGTGAAGATCTTTAGATATGGGTATTAGTTCTTGGATTCTTCTGGAATAATACAGTCACAGCAGTACCCAAATATTCAGCAATGGTTTTAGAAGTGTTATTTTAAAGAACAATAAAGCTCACAAAACATATTTCAGCAGAAATTGCATTTAAAGGTGATAATGAGAAATCACATCTTTTACAGCCATTAATCACAACTTTCAAGTTATTTTGAATAATCTATATTAAATAGTTAATGGATTTGATTAACAGAAAAATATTTTCTCCGCAATAAGACGAGCATGCACTTTCTATTTATGTAAAAGAAAATTTTCAGGTATTGACATTAGAATATGATGAAAATTATTTTAACTACAAAGACAAGAGATATACTTTAATACAATTTGACTTCACAGAAGAAAGTACTTACTAAAGAGTTTACCAAAAGATTCCCTTTTTGCCTTTTCAGCTTCATATAGATGTTTCCCATCTTTTATTAAAGCACCTGCCCACTGTGAAAGTAGAAAATACGTGGTTAGTAGTTAATTTATATGCTGATACAAAGGTTTAGTCTCAAAGTTTTATTTACTTACCTCCCTGTAGTGTTTTATGAACATTTTTCTCCTCACTACCTCAACAACAGCTAAACAGTACATCTGAGGAACAGTGCTGAGAGCCTCTACAACTTTGACCCTTTCTAGGAGCTCTGTTACAAGACGAAGCAGTGCTTGTAGTTTCTCTCCATCTTGGTCAGCATGAAGCATTACAAAACAACACCATCTGCAAAAGTAGATTACACTTTAGAAGATCTCATCTTAGCAATTTTTTTTTCATTTAAATTAGACTAGCAACATGTCTGGATGAAATGACCAATGGTATCATTTCACATGGGACAACAACAGGCTAACTGAAAGTCCCAAGCTATACAGAATTCAGCATTCACCTTGCAGTATCCTATTAATTTATCCCAACAGAATATCCACATCAGTGATCAAAAATGAACATCTGTCCCCATTTTCAGTTAAGACATTTTTAACAAGTTCTTAGCATATATAACCTTAGAAGTAGTAATAATGCAACTTTCTCCAGTAGAATTAAAAAATCTGATAGACGCTAACCAAAAAAATTATTGCTTATTGTTCGTATTAAAAATACTTATTGAAAAAGCTTTAGCAAGAGGTATTAAAGGTTGGAATGCTGTCAAAGAAATAAGAACACAACACTGGGAATTAAGTTCACACAATGCACTCATGCACTACAAACAACAGTCCCTGTAACAAATTCTCATGTCTTGTAACCACATCTTCAATTCCCTTAATCACACAATCAACAGAAAAATTTCAAGTACAGACATCAATATAATTAAACCATGGGATAATTACTGAGAAGGTGACCAACTGGTGTGCTTGAAGGAGAAACATTACAGCAGCTTCACCACCAGAGAAGGCTTAAGGTGGAGGTACATCCCCCAAGTAATAAAAAACATAAAATTACTTTTATTAAATTGAAGAATTGAAGTAAAAGTGAAACAACATTAAGCAGTCAGGAATATATACTAAGAGAACAATAAGGAATATTACTAACAGAGACACTACAAGATATGCACTCTGTAATGATTTCCTTAAGATACACATTCCTTAAACAGCCTTGCTGCAAGTGGAAGTAATATAAAGTTGTAAAGTTTTAACTTACTTCAGTCTGACTTGCAGATTATTTGCAAGCTCCTGTTTGGCAGTGGTACATTTCTGTTTAATATCTAACAGTTTTCTGTGATTAGTTAACATAATCATCAATTGATTTGCATGACTCAAACACAAATCAGGCAGCACAGAAGGATCTTTCAAGTTCTCAGCTCTCTTCTGATTAGCCAAAAATCCCTAGAGGAAGAGAGACATTTGTTACACAAGCTTTGTGACAATCAAAAAGTGTGAAAGTGATATATCTTCTCTAAGAACACAAGAATTTTAACAAACTTACTGTAACCATTGTGAAGTATAACAGAACGATACATGAAGAAAGCAAGTATCAGTGTTGCTTTCTTTCCATTCTGTCATCCAGTCCAAATCAATCTCCTCCATAATTCACTCCCAAATAGCTACCAACACAATCATAATAGAACTTTACACAACTAGCCAACATCGGTGAAAGACCACAAAACTTAATGCAGCAGAAACATAATTACTAGGATGGAAGGGATCAACCAGCATTCTAACTTCAGCTAACAACCATGTTAACTTCTGGCATTTGAAAGATTTAACATCAACTTAGTTTCATATGTGAATTTTTTTAGGAAAGAAATATAAATTTTTTAGCCCACAGTAGTATTGAACATGCTCTAATTCTTCCCAAGAGCCACACATCTTATTTGCATGCAGAATGCACCCTTACATCATAAGTTAAGGAAGATACAATTTATAAAAAGAAATGAATGGCAAGGATGAAGATTTGAACGTTTAAATCTCTGCCAAGTCCAAAATTCTAAATTTACAGTAGCATTTAAACAAGGTGACAAAGTCTCTTTCCAGCTGACTCCTAGGCTTCTCACTCCAAAGTGGGATTCGCAAACTTGAGGGAGGCATCATATCCAAGCGAAGAAGGAAAAAATAGCTAAAAGCACCACTCACAATACAGGGCAATCAAGCACAGGGATGGGAAGACTAGCTTAGCCATCACACTAATTCACTTGGGTTTAGCACTAGTCTACAATATAAACACCACAAGACTGAGATTTAGCACAAACTTGCTTCTAAATTTACTCACTGAACTTACCTGGAGACGGCCTCCACTTTTAAACAGTGCTGCCAGAAACACTGGTTGTATCCCCCTCCACATACCAGACCAAAGATTCAAGAGAGAGCATGGTCCTCCACAACTCTCAGCCCAGCACTGCCCTCCTCAAAAGGGGCCTCTAACCTCCCTCAAAATAGGGAGGTAAGATTATTCATTTATTCCTACTAATAATGTATCAGTTTGTAAGCAGGAGTAAGAAACTCATGAGTTTTTCAGAGTCCCAACTCCAAAACCATGGTGAAAATCAGAACATCAGGTATTGATTGCCACACAGACTGCTACTTACTTTCAGTAGCAAACAAGATATTAAAGGACAATCCTAACTATCAAATTAAACGAAGCTCTTTACAGAAGCCGCATTTAATAAAGTAACTTTCATTTATACTCTAGTGCTTTTTAAAAATAGGAGCTACATATTTTATATTTAGAAGAGTCTTTAACTAAATTTGTAATCACTTAAAATGACACTGTCCAGTGAAGACATACTACTTTTTCTCCTTACTACTATTCTGATGAAGAACCATTAATCTGTTCCCTGATCTTGTACCACTGAGTGATAAATTACCAAGGACTCAGTATTTCCCTTCAAAATTAAAATTGATCTACTTAACTCTTATTCTGTATCTCTAACTAAAGTTCTGATTTTCTAGCTGTAGCTTTAAACCATGTGAATACATGACAAGATGTAGAAACTGCCAATATTAAATGTCAAATTATTATGAAATAAACCTTATTGACCAACTCTAGTGTGATATGCTGAAAACTATCTTGCATAAAGACATGCAATTGGTTCACTGTCATTTTAACAGTATACATGAATCAAAAACCTACCATCTTCCAATGCTGAACACACAATTGTGTATTACCTGAGCAAGTTCTTTTTGTTCATTCACCAGTCTGCTGCAGCTTGCTATCATCTGGTCCAATGCATAGAGTCTATCCTCAAGACCTTTAATAGCCTTCATGTTCTGATTATCTAGTTTGGAGATAGTTTGGCGACATTCTGCCAGAAAGGGTTGGATGATCCTTGGATCAAGCTAAAAAAGAAATTTATTAGTAGTCGACACACTGAAAGGTGATTTAAGTTAGCTAAATGAGTTTTTTTAACCTCAATATTTTCCCTTTTCTTGTTTTTTAATCTAATGTATGACTACACCTATCAACTGTTTCAGAATTCTGAGTAAATGTGTCTGTGGATTCTATACCACAGCATGAATTTTTCTGAAGTATTCCAACCAGACCACCGCAGCAATTTGGGTCCTTATAAAGGGAAGGGACACTGGTGGAGGGAGCAAGGCGAAGTACAGGGGGAAGAGGCACTTTCTAGCTAATGGACAGTCTGACCTGTGACAGAGTCCAAAGAGCTACAATCAAAACCAATCATCAATGGAAAGTGCAGAAGGGAAGGTAGTGAGTAAAAGCTGCAAGAACCATCAGTCCCTTCCCACTAAAGGAGTGTTTTAATTGACTACTTAAAAAAGTAGATCATTCCTAAGCAACTGGAAAAGACCCCATGGAAAAACAGTGTATTTGTCACACTTTTATCTAGGTTTTCTTCCTAATGGAAACATATTTTAGAAGTTATTTCATAATATTTCTTCACACATCATTTATTCAGAAAAAAAAGTATTTGAAACATTAAGAGTCTACTAATGTCCACAGATATTAAGGGTGACTCTTCATGCTTCACTGTAAGAGCAGTAAATTAAAGTAAGAGTTCTAGAAACAACATAGGTAATTGTCACTTCTTATGAAGGTCAGAGTTTAATGTAAACCTGAAATGTATCAGTTAAGAACATAGTAAAAATCATTACGTGATAGCAGAAGATGAACAAATCTGCCCAAATTTATCCAAAATATTAGTTATGGTATGCCATCTCTTACAAGGAATCCAGTGAAAAGGATGTTATTTGTGAGATCACACTGACAGTCCCAGCACTGGCTTCTTTTATCAACATGGCAGGGTTTATGCCACTTAAAGAGCACACAAATCAACCCCCACTCTCAAAAAAAACCCAACATTTATTTGACTCAATAGTAAAATAAGTAAAGGTTTATTTTCCCCTCAGTCTACTATTTAAATAAATTTTCACACACAGTATTTAATTCTGGAAAAACCCTCTGGGGAGGGTAGAAAGAGGAATCTGAGATGTGAAACATTAGAAATTAAAGAGCAACTATAAAAAATAGATCTCCCATTTACTTCAAAAACAAACAAACAAAACAAAACCAAACCAATCAGCCAACCAAAAACTTCATGGGACAATAACAAAACCTAGTAATTAGCCCAGAGCTCCTCACAATAAACAATTAGTGCTGTCATTAATGTGACAAAATACATCCAAATTCTCTGAAAACACAGGTTAATTTTTCATCTGTGATGTCTCATGAATCTTGGTGTTTTCTCAAGTCACTTGTCCACCTTCAAGAAACAGAAGTATTTAACTAGACTGATTTACAGGATCATCTTCACTGCCATCCTGTTCTGGATCACTCCCTATGACATCCTGAATTTAGTCCGCTGCAGCATTCAGAAGAGTTTCTTAACAAACAAATTACTGAGAAACAATATGGTGAGATTTTTTTCTCTTTTTACCTTCTTGCACTAATGGTGTTTTATCTCTTTTTACAAAGAATGGCTATTCCTCTCATTCTTTTCTTACCCATTTCCTCCCTCCTTTCTTTTCATCCCATCTTTAACCTAATTGCATTTGTAGGATGTAGCTCTACATTCACTGGTAAATAATATTGCTCTTTTCACCTTTTAAAAGCATCTTCCATTTCTAGCCTCTTATTTAAGTGGCTGCAACAGCACTTAACAAAAACATCTGGTTAGTCCTACTTACTCAAGTGCTTTTACTGCAGCCAAGGTTTATGTAATTAGAAGTGCCATTTCGTAGAAACATCCAGAGGCTAGAATCACCAGAAACTTTTCAGCACTCTGTGCAACACAACAGTTATGTCAAGACTGCCAGTATCACATGTATAAAGCTCTTACTCTGGTGCTTTAAGCGTTCAGGAAAATCTTACTTGAATTCAGTTTTTGAAATAAGAATTGCAAATGGTTCATATTTCTAAGAAGAAAAGGGCATGGGGAGAATGCAGGCAAAACAATTTTAAAAAGTTAGTGCCATTTTATTCTATTATTTCTAATTTTTTTATATTAAAGTGTCATCTCAAATATTTAAATATTTAAAGAAAAATAATGTTGCAACATACTTATTTTGGATTTTCTTTTCCTTTTCAGTTGCAGGCCACTTCTGTTTACAACTAATTTCAAAATGTTTCAATTCTAAATCAATGGTAAGCAGAGATTCAATCCTTTGTCTGTGCTGCTATCAAAACAGAGGAAATTAATGTTTTCCTAAGGAGAATCAAGAATGCATTACTTCAAAGCTTTGGGATTTTTTCATGAACTATCAGGACTGATCAGAGTTGCTCTTGTGGTGGCCAGAATACTCTGACTGAAGCACCTTCCCTACCTGCCAATTCTGCTTATGCCAAGAATACAAAAAGAAACTGCATTTTTTGCAGGTTTAATCACAATTTTTTCCTATAAAAATTGACTGCAGTTAAAAAACAATTACAATAGTCAAAATAAAGGATTTCTGCCTAATCTTAAACAAGGACAGAAAAGACAACACCTCTACAACATGTGATATATGTCAGATAAGACTACAAGCTAATCAAAAGAGATCGAGTATGTACTTGAACCAAAGTATTTGTATTTTTGTGTCTTTTGGATATCTAGAATTTATTTGGAAGCAAATGCTTAATGTCTATCTCTTCAGATACTGATTTTAAAAACATACATTTGTGTTCTGTTAATATAATTCATAGAAATTGAATTTATTGTCTCACAACCCATCTAGTGGGTTCTGTTACTCTTGTTCTAAAATAGTACGAAATACCTTATAGTGTTACTAAACAAACAGGACAGAGGACTGTCTCAGCCAATAGGAAGCCTTTACAAAGACTTTTTTTTTACAAAGACAAAAATCAATTCTTGTTTTTGCCAAAAAAAAAAAAAAACCAACAAACTTGTCATGTCCAATCTTTTTCTTAGCCTCTTCTGCACTACAAAAATCTTAGTCCTTAAAATTAAGCCAAGCTCTCCAAATAATTTAAGACAGAATCAAAATATCAGTGTACAGAACCAACCACACCATGATGCTCCCTACAACACGTGGGTTTTAGAAATCACTGATTCAGTCTTCCAGTCCTACCTTACAGAGGAAATAAAGCATCAAAGATAATAGAAATTCTTTTCTTTGTTCAAGCTGTGATGTGTGGTAATAGTATATTATATCTATGCAAACAAGGCTAGACAATGTAAGAAATATCAGCTAAAGTGAAAGCAAAGAGAGAAGGAAAATGACAGGCAAAAGAATTTTAAAAGGTTATAACATTCATTGATTAAAATATGAATTTTGAAAGAAAAGTGAGCACTGTTGTATTCTTCCAGCAGCAAAAATACAAACCAACCGATTGGGCCCTTCTGAGCACCTCTGTATCAGCTAATAAAGAATGCAGAGATATAGAATATAAATTCATCGCAATTAACCATATAAATTTTTCTCTATTTTAATAAAGGCTTAACTATTTTGAACTCAAAGAACATTAATTTTGGTCCAGCAAAATCTTTATTTTTACTATAAATGTAGTTTCTATGAAAAAGGCAAAGAAATAATAGTAGTGTCACTTTGCTAATATGCTACAATAAGCTTTTGTCATTCCAAAAGAAATGGCTATTTGGAAAATATGCAGGATAACAAGCATTCATAAAATTATACCTCTTTCTAAAGATCAAATTCTTTACATTCAAACTCATAAAACACTTTCCCCACACTAATCCTTCCCCGGTCTATGCTTTGGCTTTCATTCAGAAAGTTATCTGAGAAACAAGTTACAAAAGAGCTGAGTCAGACACTTCAAAAGCACCTGCATCTGGAAAAAAAAGCAGCAGCATTCAATGCAATTTTATTTTTAAAAAATTATTAACTTACCCTGCTCATGGAATCAAAACATTTTCTGACCAGAGATTCAACATCATTAGGTCTATCTTGAACATTTATCCAGTCTAACAAAGACACATTGAAGGAAGGCTGATCATCATCTTTCAATTCTACCGACATTTCACTGTCTTGAACAGTAGCATTTTGACCAGATTCCTTATCATCTTTTACATTTTCAGGATCTGTGCCTTCCAAAGCTGAATGTTCAACTGACTTGCAAAATGACGCTAACATTGATTTACTGTTCACTTTAGATACATCAGGATAAAGCACCAATTCAGGAGATTTCCCATCCTCAGTTTCTTCACTTTCTGTTCCTCCATGCTCAGGTGAAGACTCCAGTCTTCCTAAACACTCTCTGTAACTATGTCTTGTTAGGCACTCCAGCAGTGGTATCTTGGCCATGATAGAAACAGCAGAACCCAAGCTTTTTTAAAAAAGTGAAAAGAAAAAAACTCATCAGTATCTAGAAGCCAATATGACATGAAATTTTAGATAAAAATCACCCACAATATGAACTGCTATTAATTTTAGAATTGAAGCAGATTTCAAAATTATTTTGCAACTACTCTTTACAAGTTCTGTGCTGAATATCAACATCATGGAAGGACAGCTGAAGAAGTCTGAGTTTTTACTCTCTTCCACTGCTGAATGTGACATCTGCTACATTTCCAAGCTTATATTGACTGAAAAAAAGGACAGTTTGATAAACTGAGAGACACACACTTTGTTTGAGTGCACAACTGGGACTTATGTTTCCTATCTGCATGGATATCAATGTTTCTTATCAGAGCTTTGAGTGTCCTGTCTAACCACTTTTGCAGAGTTTCAATAGTTTCTATTTGGTAAAAGCTATGAAGTTCAGCTTTTTTGTAAGACAAACCATATTTATGGCTTATTTTTTCAAGGATCCAATATCCATTTATCTTCTATTAAGCAAAGTACTAAAAGAAATACCATATTACTACAGTGGCTACAAAGATGTAAAAGATTGTCTTTGAAGTAATACCCAGAGTTTGCAGGACACAAGTACAGACACACACACACACACACAATATATAGATAGATAGATATATCTATATATAGATATATCTACATATATATCTACATACATGCCCCCCATCCCTTTCAAAGGTATACAGATTCACTCAAACTTTGTTATGACTTCATACTTTCAACACAAACTGTAATTCTAATCATCAGTTCAAGTCATTAAAAACCAATTAATTCAAAAGTGTAAACAGAAATTTTAAAATGTTAATGTGTAAATTTGTCATCCAGCTTTTTGAAATGCACACTTGGAATGACTCCAGCTTTTAAGCAACTGTTCATTAACAAGCTTATCTTCCACATAATTCCATACAGGTTTCTTTGTGCTGACAAATACAAGGAAAAATGCCAGTTACAAAAAGTCATTAGAACAAAAATATGTTCAATAGAACAAAAAAAATGTTCTCCATGACACATAATCAAACAAATACATGCTTGGTTAATGAGAATAAGCACCAGACATAAAACATTCAAAAAACCCAAGTTTAAAATAGAGTAAGTTTGGAGACTGAGAATGAATTTAATAGCAAACCTACTGTGTAAGTTTCAATTTGATATCATCTATGGACTGCAAATAGCTCGAATACACATTTTCAAACTTGTAAAGCAGCTTTTGGTAAGAGTATGTACAATCTTCCAGGTTGGCCATTATGGCAGCCCAGCCTTGATGCTGAAGATGTTCATCATGTACAAGACCTTCACAAAAGGAGCAAAGCTTCTTGGCAACCTCATACATTTCCTGAAAAAGCAATCAACAAAATACAAATCAGGCTATTGTAACTTTATTGAGGATATTAATGAGAAGTATAAAATTTAGACAGCTAAAAGGCTGTATACCTTAAGACTTCATAAAAAATAACATTTTCTTAAAATTTAAGAATAAAGGAAGCTAATTAGATGACAAAAAAGTTTGTACTATTTACTGAGAAGTATCTTCAAAACAGAGAGGTGAAAATTCTAGTTCCAAAACCACCTTATAAAATTAATTAAATGCTGATAATATAAAAATATTCAGGGCACACACACATAAATAATAACCCTTGTACTAATAATATGATAGAAAAAACCTGGCAATCAAGGCTCAATAAGAACAACACTTTTGATGAGCCAAGCAGAAGCTCAGAACAAGACAGAAAACACACCATCAGTCAGCAAAAAGCACAGGTGGATCAGGTTCCAAAAGAGATGCATGAGGAAACAGCAGGGCAAATAATTTAAGTCTTTCACTGATTAATAAACCAGATGCAACATGACAAGCAGCAATACAGTGTCCATGAAACTCTAAAACATACCCCGAAACTTGGCATCCGCAAACCGATGTGGAAGTTTTTCTGTTAAAGTACTGGATGACACAGATGCATTTTACTGCCATAAGAGGGCAAGAATTTACCACCCCCACTTGGCAAAGTTAAAACAGAGATCTACATATGGCAATTACCAGATCTTAATAAAAGTGTACAAACAGCAATGCCCATTATAATAAATTCCAAAGATTCAACTAGTAGGAAAAAAGTATTTTAAGTTTAGGAATTTAAGAAAAAGGCTATTCCCCTCAAAGAGCCTACTAAAACGTCAAAAAGCAATAAAAAGTCATACAATAAATCGTTCAGCTCAAAACATTACCAGTAATAGACTCCTTGGAAAATACCTTCCTGTGCACACCTGTACTTTTGGTTTTAGTATCTAACCTACAAGAAAAAGGTCTTTTCACATTTTGCAGGTTGAGCATGCTATTAAACCAGGACTGAACACAACTCTCCTGTGCTATCATACATGTGGAAAAACCATGTGTGGAAAAACAAGTTATACAAAATACAGTGAGAAAGCAGTGTTAAAAACCTAACATATTTCAGAATGTATCTGCTGCTGAACACATGGTTAGCAGCACATACGCACACTCAAAAAATTTAGGGACCAGCAACACTTACATTCTGAAATAAACCACAAAACTGCACAGCATTTTGAACAAACATTTCACAATTCATACTGACAAAACCTCAAAGGTATGATCATTGTCCCTGTTTCAGAAGTCCAAACCTTGTTTCAAGCAGCATGACAAAATTACACTGTCCTTCAAGTCACTGATAGCAAAGCTATCAGTAGATGAACAATGAATATTCAAAACAGTTAAATATGCAACTCCAACAAAATCCAAAGTTGTCATTACAAATTCCCACCACTTTGTAGTCAAGATGGTATTCCACT
Source organism: Toxostoma redivivum (assembly GCA_013397375.1). Classification (NCBI taxonomy): domain Eukaryota; kingdom Metazoa; phylum Chordata; class Aves; order Passeriformes; family Mimidae; genus Toxostoma; species Toxostoma redivivum. The sequence continues at coordinate 761,149 of VXBI01024178.1, forward strand.
TCTTGTTTTCTGAACTTTTCCTGTACATGCAAGAATGATGATTTCTGGTTTGGAAAGAATGGTTATTTTAATTGCTGCAGGAGCTCTTGCTGCCTAAGTCAAAAATCAACCAATAACACAACTAGAATTACCATTCCAGACAATGCTGAAATCTGCAAGTCATTTTCTCTAGACTATCCCCAGTTTGGCTAAGCTTACTAATGCAATATTGACTTCAACATTTGAACATTTTTTTACTGTCTTAAATTCACTTTGCATACAAGATATTCAAAGACAATTTGCACAGCATATTAAAAAAAGAAGAATTACTGCTTCCTCAGTTATCATATTCAGAAACAAAATAACAGGCTGTTCTACCCTAAGATACACTAAAAAATGTATACCAAGAATATGAAACTGAAAAGGTAAATTAATGTCTCTGCTGCATTCTAATGCACAACCTGGAAATGTACACAAACATTTTACTTTCAACTCACAAAAATTATTCTCTCAAAGATAACCTTCCTCCAAATGAGAAGCCATACCCCTCCAAACCACTATGAGCCATAGTTCCAGAAGTGAGAGCAAATACAAAAAACACACGTTAGTGTCAAACAACATAAGCCACCTATAAAATCAAAATTAATCATAAAGCCTTTTTATGCAGTTCCTCCAAATGAGTATCAATTAGTCAAAGTAAAGGCTGGACTCAGCTGTTTCTTTAAATCCCTGAGTAGGGATTTTCACCAGTTCTATTTTTCTTTGGACAAACTCACTTGGCATAGCACAGCTCAAATGTTTAACACATTAAAGTATGCACTAGGCTTCATATGACCAAACTTTCCACCCTGAGACATTCTTAACTAGTGGGCAATGTTTGCTTTTTCAGCTAGATCCACTTATTTTGTTCACAAGAAGTCAAAAGTTACATGTTAGAGCTGTCCTATGAAGCTTTATTATATGTCACTTTTGATACTTCTTTCAGAACCTGTGTTGCCAATTCAATTTTCTAGTTTTAACAAGCTTGTTTTCCCAGCAAAACACTTTCAAATACAAAAAGAAGTTACAAGTAGAAAAAAAAAAAAAAAAAACTCACAATTGAGATCACTTGGTACCCAACTGAAAACCAGCACTGACAATCTGTATCTACGAGTCTAGCCTGTGGCAATTTACTCAAATTTAACCAAACCAAGAGCTCCCATCCCACCAGTCTAGGGATCCTACAAAAGCAAGGCTGAACAGTATTTCCCAGAGTAGTTAACTAACACTTGTTAATTTTTCAGAAATCTTGTAACAGAAGGGCATTGCAATAAGTATCAGAATCTCTCACATAAAAAGATATATGCTTGAAGGAACTCTTATATAAAAATACCCCAATGCCATCTAAGTATTCAACCAGGTATTCATTGTCAGATAAGCTGCAGTTTCTTAATGTATACACAGGAGATGTGGACATTAAAACAAAAATCTCCTTATGAAAGCTGTAATAAATATTGCTCATAAATCATCTCAATCAGAAGCATTAAGACATAGTATGTCACTGAGACTAAAGTTTTTTTCTGAGCTAACTCTGAGATGAAAATTTATTAGCTAAGTTTCTTTCAAGTATCATGTTTCCAAAGTCACCCATATGCTAACAGACTACAAATTATATTGTACAAATGAACAGACACGTTTCAGAGCAAATATGCAAGGTATTACGACAACATCCTGTATTATCACCCTCTCAAAGTTATTTTTACACATGTCAAAGAAATTCTGTCTAGGTGGTGGGAGGCAAAGAAGAGAATTCTGCCAGCATGGACAAACCTGAATGCAGTTAGAGTCCACAGAAACACCATACTGCTTTTGATGCTGGTTTCTTAAGCCATATCATGAAATAAGCACATTACATTCAAACAGTAAAGAATATTACTCTGAATTCAGGAGGTTTCAAACAGATGGTTCTAATGAAGGTCAAACAACACAGAGTAACTATTTGTCCACACGCCAGAACTGTTTCAGTCAGACTATACTAACCAGATACTAGTGCATACAAGAACACTATGTCAACCAAGTATTTAGTTTATTTTGTTTTAGTCAATCCTGCTTTCAAAATGTGAAAGCACACAGCAAGAAAACAAAGCAGAGAAGTTGTTTTGCTTCCTCTGGAAGCAAAACATCTATGTAACCTAATTATGTAACATCTATGTAACATCTATGTAACTTAATTATTTTGTTTAAGCTGTTAAATTAAAAGCTAGACAAATGTACCTTTTGTATCTTGCCATCACTTCTGCAATAAGCCTTCAGGTGATGTGGCTTGTTCTTCCTACATGCTGTGAACCTCCATAGACATTTTTGTAAGAGATCTCAGGCCACTTTAGAAGGATCTAGACCAATTTATTTTATATAACTGTATGGCTCTATGCAAGAAAGAATTAAGCAGCTCTCTGCTAAATGAATAAAGTCTAAAAACTGAATTATATCAGGCATAAAACTAAAGGCCTGCAATCCAACATACATTTTAATGCTTCTCAGTAAGGTTGCCAGCTACAGCACAGAAAATAAAGCCTGCCTACCAACAGGCTTGCTTTTGTCATTGACTGTTCACAGACATACTCAAGTCTTACTGGCAGACACCCAATGGTTCACAGAGCACAAAAGTTAACTTCAGTTGCCTTGTAGGGCTACATTCATCCTGCTGGGCTACAGCAGTATATCCAGAACACCAACTGCCTCACTGCACCACTGGAATGTGGACCTAAAAGAACACCCCTACCAGAATATGAGTGTCGAGACGCAGACTAATCTCCACGTGCTGTTATGTTAAAGAGTAAATAAAGACATCTTCACTACCCAATTTTTTGGGTAAGAAATCCACAGGGCCACCAGAATGCATTTAATCTTTGGCTGGGTATTAAAATAGAGTGTTTAGTTGAATTATTTCCTTTGAGAATAGCAACTTAAATTTAGATGGTTCTTCTGATTATAATGAATTCTGTTTTCTAGGTTTCAACCAAAATCAGTAGAAGCAACAAAGTAGGTTTTATCTAAAGCAGCAATTAACTGAAGAGTTTAGAATCAATTTCAATTTCAAGACTGTCTCTGCATCCTACTGTCATAATTCTGCTCATCTGAATGAGCAAAATCTGACAAAGGTCTGTTTGTCTTAAGTAGTCTTTGGACTTACCTCTAAAGAACCAAAGTTCTCAGGAAATGCAGGGTTCTTTCCATTCTCTAAAACCCTGTAGTAGAAGGAAATAAGTCATCAAGGTCCTCTATTGGCGTGTGTCTGGAACTCTGTAAATGGGACTCCTTACAGGTTTCAATCACCATAAAAATCAACTTCGGGCCAATAAAACTGATCTTTTAAAGTAAAATTCCACAAACTCATACATTGCAACAGCAGATAAACACTTTCACAACAAGGAACTGTTACCTTGTTGACGAAAATTAGTAACCAAGAGCATTATCTAATACATCTACAACTATAACATCAGTGAACCTACTAGATTGTGATACACTTAAAGATTTCAGTTTTTAAAACCTGTAATTGGAGCAGTTAACTTCACTGTGAGGGAGACTGATATTTCATGGCAACTTCTTTCAGTAGACAGCTGATTATTTCATTCTGCCTTAATATTGGTTATTTTTGGTGACTGCATCCTTTGGACATTTGTCCACACAGTTCATGACTTATTTCCTACTCAGAAGGTACTTATTTCACAGCATAGCACAGAAAAAGTTATTTTCTAAGTCAAAGACTAGTGACTTTCTTCAGTACTGCTTTCACTAGTTCTCTCTGATATTATAAGCAGGTTTGAAGAAGTCAAGTGACAGAATTTACCATTTAAAGCCACATTTAGAAGTGACACAAACTATCACAGTCAGGGAGTCAAACCATGGTACACAGTAAGTGTTAACTTCCACTAGCTTTATTCTAAGTCACCCAACTCTTTTCCTCCTCATCAATTTTTAAAAAGCTTGATCTAAAGTTTTGGTTACAAAGTTAAAAAAAAAAAAAAAGCTACAGTAGCATTTAGAAAGATCTACATTAAGGGTAAATCTTTCATTACAACCTTGGCAGAAACAAAAACCCATTTTACCTCACCCTGCTCAATTACTTTAGAAGATTGAGACTGATCACTAACCTGAGTTACAGAGAAATCTGGATTTCTTAGGAGGAGCCAGAAGTGTGTCTGAGTATTAGACTAATAATTTAGCCAAAATTAATTTGGCCACATAATTATTTCAAACACTATACACCTTGAAGAACATTCGTATTTTAAAGTAATTCTTTCCAGAGAGTCTCAAAGAAACTTTCTAGTAGAAAGAGCATTTCTCTAAATAGTAGATCCACAGCTTTCAGGAAGCATGACTGTACTTCTTGGCTTAAATATGTGAAGTGTTTGAAACTAAACTGAGAATGATCTATGACTATGCGGTTTTACACAACCAAATGAAATGACCACACAGTTTCTCATCCTCATTTCCACTTCTCAAAGAAGAACTGACAGGAATTGACGGTCCGATCATGACAGCAGCAGCATCCCATGATATGTGAAACATACCCACTCACAAAAGGTTCAATATGCTTCTTGGACAAATGACATGAGAACTTCAGCTGGATCACTTAAAAAAAAAAAAATCCTTCCTAAAGGCTAAGCTACCAGAAATTATTTTAAGCAGTGGTGTTAAAAGACCACAAGATTGACACAACCCAGCCTATTGCACAACATACTGTGTAAAGAACAGCTTGTCTTCTCAGCTGATGTGCACGTAACTTTTTGCAAACACTGTGTGCACCTCATTGTCCACATATTGCAGCTCAAGGCAAGAACTGCTCAACTGCAAGAAAGGTGAGAGACCAGGCTAGTTGTAAAAAAGGCAATCTGGAACACTTCAGGCAGAGACATCTCAAATATAAGTTTTTAGCCCAGGAGAAACGAGAATGCCAAGACATAAAATGAAAACAAGCTTAGAAAGGTGATTTAACTGAGCTTTTTAAAAAAACATATAAGCAAAGACATCATATTGCAAATGACAAAACCTGTGGCAATATTTTCAGTTTAAATGGCAAAGGAACGAGTTAAGGGAACAGATGTAGTTTCTTTGAAGCTGCCTAATCTTTAGACAGTGAATTCTACATAATGAGATCACGGGTAGTGAACAAACTTAAGAAAATCTGTAATAGATGTTAAAATCATGAAAACAGAAAGAAATACATAATAGATGTATCTTGATATGACAAACACAGTACCATGGAAAACCAAATGCAAATAAGTTCCCCACAGGAATAATTTTTGGTTAAGAGTTATGAAATCTAAAAGAAGTCTACATGTAACTCAAAGAAATTAGTGTTAATTGGGTGGGAAAATGGCTGCTTTTACATACACTTACACTGGAATGCCAGGACCTCCACTATGAACTAAAATATGATTTCTAGTTATACATTAGTAACAATGGATTATGGGAAAAAAAAATCAGAAAGCAAAAGCGCAATTTAAGTCAATAATGGTCAATTATAGAAATAGAAAAAACAATGGAGAGGCCACAATGGCATGGATTCATAAAAATACTTGTTAAAGGAGACTCTAGAATGACTTTTACTGACAGGAAAAAAATTAGAGGCCATATATCATTGTATGTTTGCCACCACATATCAAGTCTGATTTTAAAGATCATATCATACAGTCTCTGGGCAGAGCAGATACCAGATTAAACAGAAACAAGTAGCTATCAAATATTCTCCCCTTCTTTTAATATTTACACATCACTGCTTCTTGTTGTTGACAATAATAGGTAAGACTTTTTCATGAGAAATAATTTAGACTGCAACCTTTATTTTCCTCCTACATACTACATCATCATCACGTAATAACATCCATATCAGTAGTAAACTTTAATTAATCAAATTTAGGAATTAAAATGTTCTAAGTAATTACAACAGGCAAAAACCTCCCCATCATCAAGTACTGCCATTTCACTTTTCTGGTAAAACAGGTTACCATTTCTTTAAAATTAATAAAAAGACAAAGCTTGGATTTTTCGTGTCTATTTTGCAGGAACTCTCCCATACAGTACTCTCAGTGTGGCTTTGGGTGCATCAGTCACACAACCAGAGGTTCAGAGCCTTTCTAGCTCTCTCCCCAGATCTTAATCAATTTTGAGAAGGATTAATATCCCATGTTCCTTCTTCCTCCCAGGCAAGAGGCTTATGATGAACCTTGGAGAAGATTAATGCTCTAACCACATTCCCAGTCCTCCCTCAGTTTCTTCTGAATTACTGTTCAATATTCTTCAAGCAGGCATCATGAAAAACTACTTCAGTACAATACTGCAATACTTCTTTATCCGGCTTTCACACCTTGGTGCATCTAAAAGTCACAACAGACTATTTACTAATCTTCTATCACATATGGCAGATTTGTCAGTCCCCTGACATCCCAGAGAAGTACTCAATTCATCTTCACAGCCTAAGACAGAGCCTATGGCTTAAGAACACTTAAAATCTTGGATAAAATTAACTGTGGATGTAAAGGTGAATCAGATTTAAGAGTACTACTACCTGTTTAATCTTTAAATAAATTTCCAAGTTTTTCATGAGAAAACAAATACTATCACTATAACCATTTTATAAGCAGGGAAGAACTATCAAAAGTGGGGAACAAATAATAATCTTCCTGAAAATAAATCTGCAGGCTAAAAATAACACCTCCATTCTACTTGTTTAAAGACAATTCTTCCCCTCCCCTGAACTTCCCCCAGTCCTGCAATACGACTAATAGGTGACACTAAGTATGGAAAGATTTATTTTCTCCTTGCAAATCAACTCACATTCACTTTCTCTATATAAACTTTCCAGTCTGTAGCTAAATATTAATAGCATTATAGACCTGCCACCTGAATGAACCAGTAAAGATCTAAATAACACATTTAATGACAAACACTGCAATAAACTTGCATTTACTGCATATTAATACAATCTTCAGAATCAAAGGGGGAAGATTAAGCAGCATCAACAATTCTTTTCAAGCCTAAATAGAGTATTTTTAATATAACCTTGGAATAAAAAAAAAGTTTACTCCAGAGGGACTAAATATGTTCCATTGTTGCAATTTTACCACACTGAAAGCCAAATTAAGAATCTAAGAGCAGAAAACAGGGCACAAAATAGAGAAACCAAATAAAAGTGAGAAACGTGAGACTGAGTTTATCACCTTTTACTTCCATTATCCTCAATAAAACAAAGACTGTAGTAATTACTACAGCCCCCTCTTCATATCAAATCAATGCTAAGTACTTAGAAGCTATCAGACTTACTTACTTCTATAACCTCCTCTTAATGCTTCACAAAAACAGTATTAAAGCACTTTCAGTTTCAGCTGGTAAAACCAGAACCTCACACTCTTCACAGAGCACAACTGAAAACCTCCTACTCCTTAGCTGATAGCCACTCTGCACTATGACAGTCATATGACTCACAGATACCTAATAACTCAAGGTCCTATTTACAAAGTCAGCTCTGTCAACAGGTGGGGGAGAGAAAAAGATAGTCTACTGAACTCAATCCTTGCCTTCAATCAGACAGTATGTCAAGGTCACATTATTTCACATTATTCAGGAGAACTTTCCCCCTCCTGACAGGCCAGGATACCAAGGATGAAACCAAAATCCCTGCTCTACATGCAACAATTAACACTTTCCTCTAAATTCTGCTGCATAGTATTAAACCCCAGCCACTTCAAGTGCTAAATGTTCTTCTGAACTGCATTAAAGCTGTCACTGAAAAGAAGAAATTTCATTACGAAGACAAAAAACATATCATTCATTTTGTGTGAAGTGCTCCACATAACTATTCTCCTGCTGCCAGCCACTGGAAGCTTAAATAATCTTTAGAAATACAAAATATATTTAATCCATGTAAATGTAAAATTTTTAAAGAAAATGAGATCAGTTTTTAATACAGAAGCATGATCAGTCCAGCTACTAAAGGCATTGTGTCACTGTCTTGAGCATGCAACTGATTTTTACTGCATGCACACTTGGTGTCTTACTGACAGGGAGCAGGGAGTTGCAGGGAGCAACTTTCCCCTACTGAAACAACACAAAAATAATCAAATTGGACTTCTGACCAGTTTGCAAGTAAATATATGCAATATGCAAGTAAAAGGCAGTACTCAATAATAAGCAACCTGAATTTTGGGAAAAAAGTTTTATTAATTCCTCACCAGTTGTTTATACATAAAACATGGAAAAGAAGCTTGGCAAGATGCTTTTAAAAATGGTAGTGTTAATTTTCTACTTGAGTTAACAATGCTTCCAAAGTTACTTTTCTCATTTCAGGTTGAGGCAGACTGAGGACACTGAAAATAAGACAGTGCATTAAGCCATGGTCCAAAGCAACCTAATTTGTTCTGCAAATACTGCAAACGTACACATCTGAAAGGTGTTTTACACCACAGTTTTGAAAGAAGCTCTGAACATGCTGAAGAAGCAAGCACACTTCAAAACTTACCTTGAAACTCTGAGTCAAAGGCTCTGAGGAGTACACTAATACACCATTCTTACTGCCTTTTGAAGAAACTATTTCATGTTTTACATCAAGCTTTCCCTCTGACATTTTCCTTTGGTGTGCAAATCCAGTAACAATCTACTTACCACAGCAAGCTGTGTTCGTGATGCTACTGTATGAAACACTGCAGGCATCATAAGAGATTCTTCTACTTTCAATTCCATCTCATTCTCTGCTGAAAATGTGGTTTTGGGGATAGCTGGTGGACGTTCACACAAAATCATTTCTTTGTTGAATAAAAAAATTGGGTTGGTATCCTACACTCAAAAAGGAAACAAAACCAAACACTGAGTAAAGGCAGCTTACCGTTGAATCATCAATTATTTCCTCGTGTGGGTAACACGTCTTGAGAACAAGTTAAAATCTACACTTAGAAGCTGAATACATCAACACTTGTTTCTCAAATCAAAGAAATCCAGCAAACAACACACTTTGTAAAATACTTAAAAATCCCTTAGTAATAAATCTTTTTCTTCCCTTATAAAGGTAAGTTTAGGCTAAGAATGTAGCATGCACTTACTGTTCCAGCACTGTAACTACACACTCTTCTGTCTGGTGCCATACACTCTCCACCATTGACAACCAGTACTTGGTGCTGAATGGCAATCTTATATTTTGTTTGAATTGCATGTTTCAGATCAGCCACACTGAAAAAAAATGGGAAGAGAAGATGATGCTATCAGATTACTTATGTCTCTAATTTTACATATTTCTGTAAGAGACACAGGTGACTTGTCCATGTCAAAGCAGAACATTTTTTAAAAAAATATGTTTATTCTGAACAATTACATATTTCTAAGTTTTATAAGTGCCGCAATGTGTTGCATTCTGGATATCCAGTTAATAAGCTATCAGCTAAATGAAAACAGCCTCTGCATTGCTGATAAGTCACCAGCAATATTTTTTCCAAGATCTGTTAGCATGCTGAAAGTCTGGATTAAGTCACACCAAGCATTTAGGATAACAGCTGTAAAAGTCATATTGTGTTCCTCAAATTTATACTTTATGACCAAACAGCTGACTTGCTAAAGCCCTAGAAGTCGAGACTATCAACACTTCATTATTCACAACATAACCACAATTCTACCTAATAAACTCTGACCAATATACTTATGTACATTAAGTACCATAAAGTACTTAACAATAACAGGAAATTTAATAATCGATATATATATATAAAATAATATAAACATCACCAACTTTAATACAGAAACAGTATATCAATATCAATAGACTATTTCTGGTTTTAATTCACCAGCCTCACACATTTCATTCTAGCTGACGACATCTCACCATTACTGCATATTTTAAACACAGTTCTAGACTTTGTCATTAAGACACTTGTAAACAGCAAAGTAAACAAGAATTTACTAATCTGATAGTTACTGAGCCCAGCTAACATAACACACTATGGCAGCACCTGTGCAAAGGTACAAAAAAGCTTCTAAGTATGAAGTAAATAATGTGAGCATCAACAGTTTTAATATTACTGGCAGGAAACTACAGTGTTACTGTTACTTGAAAAAGATCATAAAGATCTGTTATTTAAAACAACCATGATTCAGCATGACATCATAAGTCTGTTATCTCTCGTGAGCAAAAGCTTGTACTTGCTAGCTGTGTTACAGTAACTATTCACCTATCATCTCCGTGGTCCTTGGGAAGATAACTGGGCCTGTCCATGTACAAGGACAAGTGAAGAACCAAAGAAAATTAGTCTTACTAGAAAGACCAAGTCTGTACATACAGATATACAGAATAAGCAGTTACACTGTTCAACTGAAGAGGCTTTGATTTTGTGTGGTTCAGTTGTTGGAACGCTTTCTCAAAGAAACAATCCCATTGAGCAAAAAGTGGGCCCATAACAAATTACTAAGAGTCTGGCATGGCAGCTTTGATGCTGCACCTCACTCACCATGATTTAGAAATGTAATATCTAAATGTATCACATGGCTTACAGAAGTGAGGGCACATCTGTAAATGACTCAATAGAAACAGAATGGCTGAAACACTATTTCATGCTCAGTAATAGCCTGACTGTCAGTCGGCTTTAGAGAAGAGCACACAAAAACAGTCTAAATAGTCTTTTTTCAGAAAATTACAAATAGGAATTCAGGAGAAAGGAAGCAATGAATTAGAAAAAAAAAAATCCATAGTAGAAGTCTTTCTTGCCAGGTGCTTGCAACACATTCATCACTGACAGAATATGAAGACAACAGCTGAGCTTGGCTCTTGCTACCCCCCCAAGGTATCTTGCACATGACAACAATGAAAAAGGATACAATACAAACCTCTCTAAAAAGTATCTATACATTTGTAAGATGCTTTTCATATACAGTGAAAAAAAATACAAACATTAAAATTGTTGGGACTTAACCGTGATTCTCTAACACTGAACACACTTCAGACAGTTGGGCATTCAGAAGTTCATGGCTTACATATCAAATAATGCAGAATAGTTTGGAGCCTTAAACATAGCACAGAACCAACTTTTACCCATGAGACAAAACTAACCAACTAACCATGAGACAAAAACCTTCACGCCAATTCTTTAGCATCTAATCTAAAAACATTCCAGAGCACACATGTTCTTCAGGATGAGTGTACTGAAAAGAAAAAGAACAACCTGCAGAACTCCCTCTATGCCAGACAGTAAAAAATAGGACTTTTATAGAGAAAATCCAAATAAAAATACTATTCAAAAAAAGGACACAAAAGATCAGAAGTCATTCTGACAGTTTTTTCAAAAAGCACCAAACGCAACACCACACTAAGTAAGGAGCAGGTCAGCCACTGCCACTGTCCCAGAAAGTAAATAACTTCTCTACTCTTTCATGGAATCACACACAATCACCTGTCAAGGCACTGAAACCGCTAATCACTAAAAAATGAAGTAAAAAATCACCAAAATTCACTTAAATACCAGAAAGCCTAGAGGAAAACTACAATGATATACTGAAATAAATAACCTAATCTTCATCTGTCAAACACTTAGTATATACAAGTATACATACTTTTTAATTTAAAACAAACAATATACAATTAATTTACTCTCTTACTTTTGTACAGCAAGTTCAGTATCAAATGTAAGGGTAGTTCCAGTGTTGACCAAAAATACATATAGCTTCATGATGATTTCTTTAGGTCTCTGAAGTTTATAACTTCCACTGCTAAAATCATTTAGAAACTGAAACAAAAAAGTCAAGTGTTAGTTTCACTGGAGTTATGAAAAAGACACACACATACTTGCAAAAACAATCTTTCAGATATATAGTGTGTGAATACATCAGTGCTCACATTCCACAGTTCTTTATTCACCACCAAAGAGATGCTGTTCCTCTAGCCAGAAACACAGGCAAGATAAGTCTCTGCATATACAGACATTAATATAGATTATATATAGAAAAAAATAGAGAATACATGAGAATATACACTGAGAAAAGAAACTAAATCAGAAAAAAAAAATAAGAAAACACGACTTCCAATTGCAGAACCCATCATCTCAGATCATTACCTGGCTTTTCTCAATAATTAAGTATCTTTTTAAAGCCCCAGATCGTAATTTCCAGACATCTGTTCTAGATTTTACAAACAGCAGCACAATCTAATAATTTCTCAATTTACAGCTACTAAGTCTATCTGCTCACTGCTATCCCTATCCATACTTTTTCCCTCAGATATCAAAGGATTGGCAAAAAAAAAAAAAAGTTTTCTTCTGCTATGTTAGCATAAGCTAAATCTGTAGCTTCTTTCTTTGTTACTCATAGCAAACATGAAGTATTCAAGCAAGAACATGTAGGTCAACAGTCCCTTGCCCTACAAGAACCTGGATGAGTAACCTTATGCACATGTTTTTCCAGTGTGTGTGATAGGTGAAAAACTTTAACCTGCCTCATAAAACACTGAGATTTGAGATTCTATCACTGAAGTACTACATACTTTTTCTCTTCTCCTTAAGAGTTAGGAAGCTTACGAGTAATTGCCACCACACTACCAAAGCTGCTGCAGAAATACAGCACTGCAGTCACTAATGACCCGACATTTTTATGTGGAAGGCATTACAAAAAGTTAAGCTGTAAGTTTTAGCCACTAAGTAATACTTTTATGTCATTATAAAAATGACTTTTTGGATTAAATTACTACACAGGTGATATAAGTCATCCATTTTTCCTTGAAATATTAACAGGACACACACACAGGGTTCATGCAGCCAATCATACTACTCAAAAATTAGTCTGAATTTGCATTTATCTCTTTGCCTACAGATAAAAAAATTTGACAATGTGCAGAGAAAAATAACAAACATGCTATTAATATGAAGGAGAGGGCAGAGGTTTTATCAGAATATTTATTCCAGAAAGTCATAAGAGTTAGCTTGCAAGAGAGCAGCGACCCTTACACTTTTCAAGCATTAATTATAGCCCTACTTAAAACATGCATTTTCATAACAAGGCTTCAGAAACAGAGGCACATCAAATAAAAAAGTACCAGTTAAATAATTTGATCCGAAGAGAGTTTTGTTGTCTTTACACCTGAACTCTCTGTAGCTCCTTAAACTGTACTCAGTGGCACCAGCTTCACTTTTAATCAGAAAAAGAACATACTCTATAAACTAAATTATTAGACAGGTAAAACTGCTTAACACCAAGGACTAGCTAAAAGTTCCTTATTTTATTAATAAATTCTTTAGATCATGTTTCAGAATTGATCAGTCTCATGCACACACCCTTCTTTTTCCAAAGAGTATTCCTGACTGTTATCCAGGTAGAATTAGAAACAACTGTTAGGAAAAAAAACACAAAAAAGAAACTATTTGCCATCTAAGCACAGTAAAAGGCTTGTATAGTACCTAGTTTTCATATGAACATTATTACCCAACCTAAAGCAATATTTAAGGGACAATCTGTCCAAGACACACACAAAGCAAAATTTTAATCAAGCATTTACCCATCCATACCATAACACTAAACCTAACTAAAACATAGAGAAATGAAACATTATTAAGATCAACAATATTTATGACAGTATCTGCCATACATCAAGAGTCTCTAACTTTTTAACTTCAGACAAAGAAAGGATTACCTTCAGGCATTATACAGAGCTACCACCTTCTTCAAATTCAAGAGGAGAGTAATAGCACACATTCGCTTCACTTGATTTTTGGCAACAGAGTAGCATGGCTGTTCAAAGCCAGAGAAGATCTGCAAAGAAAACATTCAAATGCAATTACTATTAAAATGTCAGGATTTTATGATCATAATTACATCTAATACAGAAATCAATGTATGTTAATGCCAGAAGAATAATTATGTGGTAGTTGTTTGGGGTTTTGTTAATTAACAATGCTATCCAGTCATAAGTCTGCCCAGATCTGCTTCACATCTGAATACTTCTGCTCCTCATTTTTGTTCAAAATAACTGTTAATCATACTTTTGAGTGTTTACAAGGAGAGAAATTTAGTTCACTATAAAAAACTGCTTTCCTTTTCATTAACTGAAATTATTTTACAGAACTGGTGCAGAATGCTGATACAGTGATGCTGAGAGCAACAGAGAATGTCTTAACAATGCAATTTATCTAAGAAAATCCAGCATTAAAAGGCATACATCCTACTGCTGTTGAATGAACAGTCTTATCCAGCAGCTGTCTCCCATAGATTCCTTCAGGAATCAGTATCAACTTCCTTACCTGAAAAGTAACCAAAAAAGGTCTGAATAAGCCATTCATCTACTTTCAAAACATATATTAGATTTATTTATTCTATTTTTTTAAAAATAAACTGAGGATGTTACCACTCCCAGCTACTTGTCACTGCATCTTGGCCAGAAGCTTGCTCTCCCAGAACTGCTTTTTAAACTACAATGGAAACTCCAAAAAGCAAAATGAGCCAGATCAGCAAAGGTGACCTTTTTAGGTTACCTTAAATTCATTTTAAATACCCTACCTTCATTTTAACTCTGTTCAGTTAAGTAGAAGTGCCAAAGGAGAAGGAGCCTTGGCAAAGAACATGTCATGAGTTGTTGGGCTCAGGGCAGTGAAGAAAGTGGACAAACTCCAAACTGCAAATAAACATTATTTCTATCATGTTAATGCCCTAGCAAGCTTTCTGAGAAGATGATCAGGCACTATAAAGGGTGATAATCCATTACTAAAAATAGGCTTGCTGAAGCCTGAAAACCATTAGAACATGTAAACCATTTTATACAACCTAGGCTACAACAGATAAATCAAAAACACTCTATCCCACATTTGAAAACCTTAATAAAGGAAAAATTATTTTACAGTCATGGAACAGAAAAATTATCTTCCTTTTGTCCACTCCCTCGTCACGTCTATGCAAAATGCACACATGACATTTTATCAGAAGCAAAGGCACAATAAAAGGGAAATAACCAGTGTGCTTAAGTGCAACCATTAAAAAAATTGCAATTGAAGTGTCCTCCTCCCGTTTAGCTATCAGCAGTCAGTAACTGTACTTGAGCAAAATGAATTTATGAATACTTGTTTTAGGTCAAAGTAATTCACATTAACGTGAAACAACTGAAATACTTCTGCCACAAACTAGTAACACAACACAATCTCCAATCTTATTTTTTGCAACCACTAAGACAAAAAAAATCCAAGTCCTCTTTTCTTTACCCAACATTTCATCAAACAATGCTGGGGGAAAAGAACTACACTAATGCAGGTAGGACACACTTGTATTAAATTACTCCTAAAAAAAAAAAAAAAAAA
>VXBI01024178.1:776463-817049 GCA_013397375.1 Toxostoma redivivum
CCTTTCAAAAAAAAAAAAAAAAAAAAAAAAAAAGGTAAAATTCACAAATTCCACAGAATACACCCACTCTCAAGGTTGTTATAAATTTCAGGAAACACTTTCAGGATGAGGAGAATGATGTAAAGCAATGCTCCAGAGAATACATGCACTAAACAGCAACCTCTCCTGCAGATTCACTGGTGTTCAACAAAGACACACTGTAGCTCTTCCTCCCTTCGGCAGGAACTATGTCAAGGGCCTCTCTCCAGCTGCCTGTTTTCACAAGACCAGAAGAAAATTAATTTTGAGAGCTCTCCCTAGGCTTGCATCATTGGACAACATCTGCCTGTGTTCAGTTACAGAGGGTATTCATGAAAACCTACCACAGTTGCCCAAGTTTATTTTCTTTCAAAGATCAGGTTATTGCAGACTGTTATAGGCAAGGTCAGCTATATATCACAAATTAGCCTTCAAGTTTGTTCCAAATATTCCAGAATACTGTCATCATCCAGCAGTAACATAAGTTCTTAACGTAATCTTGGAGTGAAAGTCACACCATCAAGCGTCAACAGAATATATCCATACATATTCAGCTCTTCTTCTGTTTGTATTACCACAACAGGCCATTAGAAGAGTATCAGGCTTTTTTTATTTATTTTTAGCTTTAAACTCTTACATAGTGTTACAAGTTTTAAGGCTTTTGGTGTTAGGCTGCAGAAATTATTTTTATTTGTTTTAATAGAGGTTCAACAACTACACAATTTGACAGCTACTGAAGACAGAGCTGCTACCTATGTAATCAAACAAAACCACAAATTATTAACCCACCTAGATTATTTGTTTAAACTGTGTGACTTGCAGCATTAGATTCATGTTATCATATAAACTAAATCCTTCACACTATGGGATAGAAGTCTGTATGACCAATTGTCATGAATTATCAGTAACACCATTAAAAAAATAGCTGAACATTTGAAATTTTCTATAACAGCTACCAGATCAGACAGAATATGGTAGGCATAAATAAAAGAAAATAGATGAGATGATAAAAATGTAAGACTGGCACAAAGTACAAGAAGTTTCCATAACTAATTGAAAATATGCATATTGTTACAATAGGTAATAAAACACCAAAACCAGCCATGAATACACTGTGCTGGTTGTAACAGATTTCACAACTCTACACTCTATTTACATTGCAATGCAATTACTGCAATCTTTTCCTATATAATATAAACTCTTCAGGAACCAACTACTTTTGAAGTCAGTGTTGATAAATACTTTCAACATATGCTGTTTACAAGTATTGAGATGTATCTCAGTTCAGAACCTCCTCATTGTTACAGCTCTAAAATGAAATTAATATCTGCTTAGAGACTCTTTTTGTCATTACAGCACAGGCATCACAGGTTTCACAGCATCCTACAAATAATCCTATGGCTACATTAACCATCCGTTTCTGCCTTTAGATGTAGAATCCTTGTTTCTAATTATCCAATGCTGACTGTTCCATTGTTTTATGGTACAATTCCTTCCAACTTCACAAACTTGAACACTGAATCATGGCATTCAGAGCAGGACAAAGACAAATCAACATTCATGCTATTTGAGTTTAAAGGGACATTAATCAACTTCACTTTATTCATTAAGTTCCTTCTGTATTATCTTAATTGCTCATGCTTCTGACATCTCATTTCCCATACTTCCTTTATAATCTGGATTACAAACTAAATTTGAGCAAACAGAGATACTGATAAATTTTTCTTTAACACCGTAAAATTTATACTGAACTATGCCAAAGTAATGGCTTTCCTTTAAACCGAGTGGTGTAAAATTCCATGCACAACACCAACAAACAAGCGGTATAAGGTATCTTGCTTTTTGTTCCCAGAGAAGAGCAGGGAAGTGCTGCTTCACATCTGTATCCTAAGTGTGGTACTTATCAATGCCTCATCTGCCAGGTCAGATAGAAACAAGAGGCCCAAATTCTTTTCCCCCTGTATATATCCCCAGGTCAAAATGGCCTCAAGCCTGAAAGCAGACAGAACTAGCTGAATTATCTGATCAAGGCAAGACTGTTCATTCAGTGTCTGGATTTCCACACTGCTATTACACATACTTCTGTGTGATCACCACCTGTGCGCTGTTGATAAAGAAGTTTCATTTCCCTTACTGTAGAAGCGCTGAGGCTACACTAGAGGTAACAGTGTCTCCTGTATGAGTCACAAATGTTACCCTCAATTGCCTGGGTCAGGAGTCTCACAGGACACCACCACAGAATTTCTGCCTGTCAAAAGGATAATTCATCTGAGGCAAAAGCTGACAAGTTGTGACATGCTTAAAAAGAATCAAGTGCTATTCTTCACAGCCAGTAAATATCTTATCTGCGTAACATCTCCCCTCAAGCCCAATATACCTTTATTACCTTTCGAGTTGGAGTAAAGTTTGAAGCACGTTGGCATATTATTAAACTATGTTTCATTTCCATACAGCAAATCTTAAGACTTGTCTGTCAGGGGCTACAGTTCCTGTGATTTAACCTTTCAGAACAGGATTTCCTGCTTCACCTCGACTTAAGCAACTCTGTAATAGACAAAAGTACAAGACCAGCGCAGAATGTACCTTCCTTTCTTCAATAAACTTGCCTTCTACCTCCACTTCCTTTGTTTTTTTCATGTGCCCTTCTCAAAAAATGCTCTCTTGCTCCAACTTGCAGACCCCAGAAGCAGAGTATTTTACAGCACATAAATCAAAGGAAAATGAAAATAGAAACTGAAGCTAAATTTAATGCAACTAACGATTCTTAACGTCAGTTGTAAGATACTCTCTAAAAGTATGCTTCAAGGATCTTTCTTCAATACTGCAAACTAATGCATCCAGCAAGAAATACCTTAATTTTGCAGAACATTACTACTACCACCACTAGAGGAACAGAAAGAGTGACCTCACTGTGAGGGCCCACGTTCTTCAGTAATGCTTTATGGAAGGGTGTTTCTCAAATACAGTGCAAATGCATACCATTTTCTGGATAGCCAACTGTTGAAAGGAAACATTATTTAAAAGGCATTCAGAAAATTTAAAAACTAAAAATTAAAAAAAAAAAATCCAAGACCCTAAGCTGTGTGATGAATAAGTAGTACGGCTCCTCCTGACCCAGCTGCAGAGAATAATTTAATTCTTCTACTCCTCCAAAATAAATTTAACGAGACCACCATATTTAATCACCGAGATATATATTACTGAAGGTGGAAATCCTATCTCCCATTACCACCTTATATCAAAGCCTATAAACCTCATGTTCAAGCCACACTAGTCTTAAAGAAAGGCTGTCAATCCCTGACATCTGTAAGGTGCCATCTGGAGCTCTATTTATATGTTGAGATGTGCATCAGGCACAGAGGCGGTTACTTAATTACAGCATCTCCAACAGTCACTGTGTTCTTAACAGCTCTCAAACTCAGCTGCTGGTCAGCAAAGCAAGTCTTTGCCACTCAACCCAAGAGCCAAGCTGCAATCTGCAAGCAACCAGGACACATTCCTACATCCCTACTTCCCAATTCACTAAAGAGGAATTTCAAAAGTCAGTAATTCAGTATTTTGTAGTCTAAGAGGCTTCTTCCCCCCTTCCCCTCCTTTAAGATGAATAATTTTATATATTACTAACCTAATACTTAAGTTACATATGGCCATCATATTCAGAGTTGCTCCTACAACTATGAATTACATGGAAGCTCCTCATTCAGCTAAGGAGATGCTGCAATGCCTTCAGAGGTCCTCAGCAACATCAAGGGTGAAAGAGCAGATCAAAAGCAAATCTGGGCAGGCAAGAAAACACTGTACATTAAAGAGTGGATTTGAAATTGGTGTGGCTCAGAACAATGCAGCTTCTCACAAGTTCAGACAAAACTTACACAGCAAATTCTATGAATGCAATAGTTTCAAACATGTACATGAGGCAACAAGCACATTATCCGGCACTGTGTCATGATTCCATATGGACGTGACTATAAAGCTTCAAATCTGATTGTTAGCATCTATTTACACTGGTTTTCACTGATTTGAGGAGCTGCCAAAACACAGTCTGTATAACAGATCAGACAAAAGTTCTCTTCCAATAGTAAGTACAATTTTACCCCATTTTTCAAAACCTTACATCTTTTACATGATAGAAAGCGAAACTTCTGTGGCTCAGTTAACAGGTACAAGTCAGAAAACAATCTAGGATTTCTGACAATCTTATTGCTAAGAAACAGCCCACAGTCTGTAGAAGTATCCCTTTTCTTTCTTTCCTTATTTTGTTTTAAATTGATGGAAACAAGTCCTTCCACAGCTGTCTGCGGCTTAGTTTTTTAAAGTTAACTGAAGGATTTGTCAGATCTTTCTTTTTTTAATATATAATTTTGCCATTTCAAAGCATTTGTGGAGTACAAGCCTCCCTCAAATTACAGAGATTAATATATTCTCTTTGCAAAGATTGGTACTCTTGGGTACATGGAGCTTCAGGTGGTTTAATTCAAGTTACTGACTGACTCCATAGTGGTGGGAAGGTTCTTCCTGTAGGCACGTACTCTTTAAAATAATCAGCATGTAAAATCTTCCAGTGTTTGCAAACAATTCTGCAAGAAACAGACAGCAAAAATTCCATTATTTCTATACCCAACTCAGACAAGTCAGCACCAACACTTCTTCCACTAATGCTCTCTCTGATCAACCAAGACCACAAACTCTGGCAACAGGAAGAGCACCAGACCCATGAATCCCTTTCCTCAACCAGTTCTTCTTCTGCTCCTTTCCCTGCACCAACTTTCAATGGTGCAACTACCCATATTTCTCTGGGATAAACTGGATGACTTAGCTGTAATAAGCTAGAAACAGCACACTTCTCCAGGATACTGATAGGTCAAATCAGTTCCATGATCTGGTTCATTACATAACTCTACAAATTACACCTCAACTAAGGCTGGAAAGAAGCCAATGAACACAGAGGATACTCAACATCAGAATCATCATTCAAGAAGACAAGTGAAAATTTTCAGAAGGCATCATTCACATTTCTAACTGCCCGTGCCATCCTCAGTTACTAAAAGATCACATCTTGGAAACCTAGTAAAAAAACTCAAACCAGTACCCTCTTAAAAAGCAAGCTAAGATAACTTAAAAATTTTCAATTACTACAGATGCAACCAAGGACAAAGGTCCTCAAAATATAGTCTAGGAGGCCATTTCCCCTGTTCTTCCCTCTTCAGATACAAAATACTAATACTACAACCTTTTTTTGTATCTTTTATGTGGAAAAGAGAAAAATCTTGGCCAGAACTATTTAAAAGACAATAATACAGAACATAAGACTGATTAAATGGCATTTACTTCACAGGAATGAAAACACTACAGATGGAAAAGAAAGTAAAAAATGGACAATAATGAAATGTAAGGCAAGTAAAGACCCTTGTCAGATCCTTAGTCTGACAACCTATATAAAAGTCATAGGTTCTTCCTTAATTTCTATTCATAAGCAATCAGATTTAAAAAAAACATTAAAGTCTCCTAGTAACAAGGAAATCCACTACCATCCTGGTAAACTCTTTAACTGGTTTGTAACTCTACAACTTCTTTCAAATTCTTCTTATCCTATATTAATTATAAAATTAGTATTTGAACTTTCATGATCCAATATAAAAAAGAGAAATTTGATAAATTCTAAGTTACTTATAACTCACATGTCACCTATCAACCTCCTCCTATTCATCAACTTTCTTTTATTTTCAGTAGTATCTGAAAGTAAATGACCATCAGCAAGATACAGGGCTGATACAACCCCGAGTCTCCCTAGGAAAACATATTCAGAAATGTCTAGATTCTTCTCAGATCAGTTTGTTAACTTGGATATCACATATTTACAAATCACCTTCAGATCTCTACTGGCAACAGTGTGAAAGAAGATAACAGCAATGTGCTGAGAAATGAGAAAAGATGCAGAATAGTTTGCAGAATTAAATTGTCTCTAATCTCAAGAAGGTGTTTTCTAATTTTCATGTGCCCTTCTTTACCCTTCTGGAATAGAAATCTTTGGTAGCTTATAGCAGCTAACAACGTGCACTAATAAATTCTTTTATGCACTTTTACCAACTTAAAAACTATACAACCACCAAAGAAACCACAGAAAACACAACTTACAATGATTGAGATATTACAACTATATTCCTGCTTTACTGAACCCTGCTTGTGCTGTTTAGAGCATGTGAAAATGTTGTTACAATACATTTGCTTTTGAAATGCATAGGTTTTTTTACTACCAAGCCTTTATATAAAAAGACACGTTTATGCACTACCCCCTCCCCCACTTCATTCAGACAGAACTGAGAATTTTGAGTCATATTTTCAAACCATTCACTGGGTGAGAATCAAGTCTCTTTCAATCAACAGACAACACAAGTACTTGTAAAGAATATTTTTAAATAGAGACGTCAGCTTGAATTTACTAGTAGAACACTTACAATATAGCATAAGCAAAATGTATTAGAAGACAGCTTCTAGTCCTGTTACACAATATATTCTTATGTAAGAATCTTCACTTCATCTGAGTTTAATAAAAATACACACTGTGGAGGATGGAAGAAAAACTGTATCAATAAAAGCACCATTTTCTCAGAATGAACTGTTTATCCTAAGCCAACTACAATAAATAAGGGTCAAATTTTCACACTTCTGACATACCAGCACAGCTACTTGGCATCAAAAAACTCAAAGTTTAAGATAAACCACTGACACTGAAACTCTCTGCAGTAAAAAACACCATTCAAATGATAAAGAGAAAAAAAAGTACTTCAGCTATAACTACAACACAAAAGAGCACAACATGTTCAATCACAGAACTAAATCAAAATAGAATTTGGGAACTTAGAAACAGCTACCTCAAACATTCAAAAATCAGACCTCAGCAAAGTGCAATTCTTACAGAATTTATATTTTTGCTTTGCTAAGGGTGGCATGACTTTTTGAATTCATGATGTAAGTAAAACTCTCCCTATAATTAAGTTCTTCAATACTGCATACTTCTAAAATATATATCATTTTCAATCTGTTCAAAATGAAAACAGCATACTGGCCTGTCAAACACATCTTCAAGAAAAATAATGAAGATTGATGTGTCATACAGATACTAATTCCACGTAATCCCTCCAAATAAAAGCAACATGCAATCGAAATACTGAACACACTATTTCACTATGGCCACCACAGCTTTCCTACTATCTTGAAAAAAGCAAAGATACTGTTTAAAAGAAAGTCTTAAGAGGTAAGAAAACATGAGCTATTTTATAAAGAGAAAATAAATCCATGTTCTGAAGTCAGTTAAAAACCCATTAGAACATTACTTAGGCAGAGCTGCTCTCAAATATTCACTCACCATTCTTCTCATTGATCCCATAGCATTACACAGCAAGACCGATGCAGGACATTTGATCAGAACAGCTAGTCAACAAAGCAGTTTTACATTTTACTTTCCATTAACAAGTTTTTAACACAGGTCAGAAGGAAATTAATACAGCATTCAAAGAAGCCTTTTTTGTACTTATTTTTACTAATTCATAGAAAACAGTCTACCACAGCTTATTTTCTAGATGCACAAACTACTAGAGCTTTATATATAGCACACTGTGATCGTTTCACCTTGATGTGATAAAGACTGCTGCAAAATCTGCTTCCAAAAGGCACTGTCAACATCTTGGATGGGCATGAAAAGCTACACTGAGATGTTGCTTGAACTGGCAGCTTGAGCTCAGAACCCTGCTGAACCATGCACCACAAACCTGAACAACAAAAGGAAAATACACACCTGGAGATGGACAGAAGACAAGCAAGAATTGCCCTGACAGGCCTAGTGTTTCTCCTGACCAGCCCTGTCTCAATCTATGAACATAAATGTGAGATCAATAAATTTGTTTTGATATTTCTATTGACAACTTCTAACAACTGAAATTGAGATATTATTCTTGTATTATTAACAATATAGTTATGCTTGAATCCTATTAGAAAACACAAAGTATATCCACTTCCAACCCTGCTTACAGACAGAAAAGATAGAAAGAGCTGGTACATGGCTATGATGTCTTCCAACTTGCCTTTCAACTGAACTACATTAAAAAAAACTAAAATTTAAATTAAAACCAAATAAAGAGTGGATCTGCACTACGAATTAACTCATAAATAGACAAGTGACTTTCCCAGCAGCCAGAGAATGTTAATTAGCTCACAAAAATAATTGCTAGCAATTTATTTCTCACCATTAATCGTGCTATAGGCTTTCAGAACACCTAATTCATGTGAGGATCTTTCAACTTGTACACCAAAATCACTAGTCTGGTAAATTAGCTAGGAAACAGACACTCTATAATTCTTGCAATTGGATTAGTAATTTACATATTAATGATTTTTTTTTTCCTGTTTGCTATCACTGCATTCAATCACATCCTGCAGCACAATACAATATTATTATGTAAGTTGGCATCTTGTAATCAAGTGTTTGCTACTCGGTAATACTGATTAACAACTTTGCATCAGAACGCTAACTATTAATAGTCTCATTGAAAGTATTATGGTACTATTTTTTTTTTGTCCCCTCCTCATCTTCAGAAACCGTTCCTATAACGTCATTGAGCTGTGGACCAAAATTCAAAAGCACAACTTTCTTGAGCAATATAGCAAATGCAGAAGGAGACACATGACTACTTGGGCACTCTCCAAATGACTGAAGTGGCTCATATAACAACTGGGTACATACACTGTAGTTTTTCATTTTAACTTGTTTTCACTTTACCTCAGCATGCTAATGAATCCATCCTGTGCAATTTATGTCTCAAGACTCTCACACCACTCTAAGCCAGTCTTTCACAGAAGTAACTGCTAGTTTAAAAGCAAATAAAGACTTAAGGACACAATGATAACAGACAGAAGAATTCCTTCCAGTGATTCCACTGTAACAGCCATTCTTATCAAAAGCAAATCAACATGCACTACTCCCTTATCTCCAACATACACTCAGTCCCCTATTTAACCAAAATAACTGAAATTCAGTTTAGCAATTATGCTTTCCACCTTAGTTTCCGCAAGGCTATGTAACAGCTGTGTTCAGACAACATGCAGGGACGCACCAGACACCACAAAAGACCTCGAAATAACCCTTGCCCTCTTCTCCAGTCAGAGCACAAGTCTGCTGTACACACTTCTAATTATAAACAGAGTAACCTGACATGGGGAGAGAGACAGCCCCTTGAACACGATCACAGAAACTACTAACCCAAATCTGTGCCGAGCACAAGCCTAGAGCAACACAACTGTGGCTAAGATAGATCGCTATTTTACAATCTACAAAATACACAGCTCTTTGTACAGAGTGGACAACAGTAACATATTTCCAAAGTGCAATTAGGTCTATCTTACAATAATCCACTATTCCAAAAGATCCTGTTTGTATTTCCAGCTCTAAAATTGGCACAGTTGAATCCCCTTACCATGTGTTCTTCAGCATGAAATTTTCTTTACTACTCTCAACATAATAAAATACTTTGAGTTCCAGGCAGCATTTAGAGTAAGTACCAATATATCCTCTGCTACTTTAATCTAAACTTAATGATGCTAGAATATCTAAATTCTTTCTTGTTAATATTTGCTTCTTGGCACAAAAGTTTGTATTAGACCACAAGATAAAAGTAAGGTCATTTCTTCATGTGCTTCATCTTTTAAAAATTTCCCAAGGTACTACATACTAAATATTCTTAAAATTTACAACTTAAATACACCATAATAGTGCACATTTTCACCATTATTATGTAGTATTTCCATGATCTAAGGAGATGAACTTTATAGAAGGGCATGTATGGAAGAAAACAAGGAGCAATAGCTTTATATTGAGAGTATCAGTTTAGATTAAATATATGGAAGAAATTCCTTACTGTGAAGATGGTGAGATACTAGAACAGGACAGAGAAGCTGCAGATGTCCCATCCCTGGAAGTGTTCAGAGACAGGCTGGATGGGGTTTTGAGCAACCTGGTCTAGTGGAGAGTGTCCCTGCCCCTGGCAGAGAGGCTGGAACTAGATGATCTTTAAGATGCCTTCCAACCCAGGACATTCTATAATTCTAATTCTATTTATAGTATTATTCCTCACAGTATCTCTCAGTTGTATAAGATTCAACTGTCTGAAAAATGTTTTTCCATTCCTGTTATTTCTCCAGCATTGCTGGAATACCTTTTACCCTACAGTCAAACACACACCTCCAGAAGTGTAAGTCCTCCCATAAACCCAACAGCACAAACTACTTCTCACACACATGTATGCGAATACAAGATTAAAAAAAAAACAAAAAACCAACTCTCAACCTGCTCACTCTTTCCCATAAAGAAACAAAGGTGAAAGCTTAAAATATGAACCACAAGAAATGGCTCATGGCCAGGACATACCGTGCAATTACTTCAGACAAAAACAAATGACACAGGAGAAAAAAAGCTATGGCTGTATGAGGTCTAAACTAACCTTTCTGGGTTTCTTGAGACCAGACATGACTTTTTATTTCACATCTAGATGAAGTTAAGTAAGAAACATGAGCATTACAACGGTCGGCTCATTTAATCCTCCCAGCATTTATACTACTATTTCTACCTCTGGATCACTAGCAGCCAGTACTTTTGGGGGTCAGTGAAAAAGAAAAGCGAGCACTGATCCAAAGAACTGCCTGAAAGTCTACTAAAGAGCTGTAAGGAGAAACCTTACAGGACGCATGCTTCCTCGGGAGCAGGACCAAGTAAACAAGCGAGGGAGAGGCAGAACAACGTTTGTAAACACACAAAGCTTCTGCAGGGCGCTCGCCCGACCGCCGCCGAAGGCGAGCACAGAGGCGCTGCCAGGCTGAGTCATTCCTTGTAGTAACTTCACCGCGAATCCCTCGCCCTGGCAGCGGAGCCCCGGGCAGGCAGGGAGCACCCCGGCCCTCCCGGCGCTGCGCCCCTCCAAGGGCTGACAGCCACCGCCCCCACCAGCGGCTGCGCCCGGGTCACTCCGCCGCCGCAGGATCCCGATCCTCCCCGACCCCCGCTCCGCCGCCTCCCAGTTCTTTGTCACCCACTCCACGGGTACAGCCCTGCGCCCAGCGCCGGGACCGCCGCCCCTCGCCAAGGCCGCCCTCCCGGTACCGGAGTCCCCGCCTTCCCCGCGGCTGGGAGGGGCTGAGCGGGGCGCCGGGGGGAGCCCGCCCGTCCCCGGGCAGCGCTCGGCACTCACCGCCGGGTCCCGCGCNACGGCACCGTCCGCCAGGCCAGGCTGCTCAGAGCATGATCCGCCCTGGCCCTGAATACTTCCAGGGATGTGTTCAAGATCGTCTCGCCGAACCTCTGGGCAGCCAGTTCCGTTTCTTCACCACCGTCACACTAAAGAACTTTTTCCTAGTATCTAATCTAAACCTACTCTTTTTCAATTTAGACACATTCACCCTGTCCCTACATGCCCTTGTAAATAGTCTTGCCCCGTGTTTCCTCTAAGTTCCCTTAAGGTACTGTAAGGCCACAATAGGGTCACCCCGAACCCTTCTCTTTTCCGGGCTGAGCAATCCCTATTCCTTCAGCCTTTCCTCACAGGGGCAGTGCTCTGGTGAGTCCCTCTGGTGAGTTTGACGGCTTTCTCTGGACTCACTCCCAGCAGGTGCATGTCCCTCCTGTGCTGTGGACCCCAGGGCTGGATGCAGTATCCAGGTGGGGTCAGAGCAGAGCACAGTGACAGCATCCCCTCCATGGCCCTGCTGGCTGCACTGCTTTTGATCCAGCCCAGGACACAACTGGCTTTTGCAAGTCAGACGGGAGGTTTATTCAATTTCATTTTAATCTGAGATGACAAGACATCAAGAGTTTAGGGAATCTACAGAAAGGTTTAGAAGATATCTGTCCAGTATGTTTTGAGTTTTATTGTAAAGACCTATACTGAAATAACTTGCGTGCTTCATTGACATTTGGAAATTATAAAAATAAATTTTAGAAAGAGATGTTTTTAGATGACTTACAAAACTTTCTTACAGTCTGCTCAAACAGAAAAATGTCAACTTTTACTAGAGAAACTTCTGCTGTGAAATGTAACTTACAGCTACAGGGATGCCAGTTCCTACCAAACTTCTAGGTTTTACCTGTCACTTAAAGAAAGTGAGATCACTATGGCCAATCCAACCAAAATTATCTATTTCTCAAACACACAGGAATTTTTTAAGACTAAAAGTTAAGACCTGCTATCGAGGATAAACTGGAAAGAAATAAAAAGAGAAGGATGGGAATGAAGGGCTGTATGTCACTTTATTCTTTTTACTGCCATAGGCATTGACTGTTATTTCAAATTTAAGATAATGGCTGTTTGCATTCCTGTAGTATCCTTTTAGAGAACTGCCTGAAAAATTATTCCAGGCCCAAGCCTTTCAGCTCTGTTCTCTGAACCACTTCTCAAGCAGATAAACTGTTTTTCAGCTGAAAACCAAGAAACCTTTCCCAAAAAAAAATAAATTGGTCAAAACACAGAGGAATTAATAATTAAAAAAAACCACCTGTTTACTGTTAACAAGCCCTAAGAATGGAGTGTCTTCTCTCTGGACCAATCATCTTTATTCTGTTCTCATTGTTACAAGTCTTACTACTTAAACAGTAAATTTTCTAAATAAACTTCGTCTTCTTCTCACCTTCTCTTTCAAAAAAATGACCGTGTAACTGTGTCTCTTTACTCCGCTGCTACTAAAAATTTAACACCCTAACACCACAGTCACACATTCCCAGTTGCTAGAATTTAGCAAATGTTCAATTCATCCCTGTGCCAACAAGTGAGGGTGGCCCCAGGTGCATTCATTGTCCAGGCCAGACTCCCATTCCCCAGGCATGGGCCCTCAGAGAACTTTTGATATAAAGCAGCCTATGAACTGTAGAGTGGGAACTGACCTCTTATACCTGTCTGAGAAAACAAAAGTAAACCTCACACATGTCACTTTTGATTTCTGTTTTATTACAAGTTTTTTTAGAGGCTTAGCCCACAGAACTTTTCTTTGATGAAGACATTTCCACATAAATCAGAGAAGTGTGAGTTTGAGAGCAATATGAGCAAGAGGCTTGTTTGACTCAGAGATGCAGGAGAGGATCACAATGCTGGCATCAAGGACATCCTCTAACCAAGATCCCTTGAGAACATCATACAGCTGGATTTTACTTTCTCTGCACCTACCTTCACCTCTCTTTCCCTAACATACACCATAGGCAGCAGGTCATGGCAAAGCATAATGTTGTGGCCAGGATATATTCAATATAGAATATACTCTGCACATAAGAGGAGGATTGCAAAAAGGAGTGCAAGCATGTCATGGTCCCAAGCAAAGGATAGACATTGACATGCTGGAAAGAGTCCAGAGGCCACTAGTTGAGTAGAGGGATGAAGGATCTTTCCTATGAGGAAAAGCTGAGAGAACTTTCTTTGTCCATGCCAGAAAAGAAAAGGCTTTGGGGTGACCCAGTTGCAGCCTTCCAGTACCTTAAAGTACTTCTCACAAACTGGACCAGGCTTATGGTTTTCATGGTAAACTTGTAGTAGCCACCTTTACTACTTTGGAGAGCTTCCTGCCTGTTTGACCCATTAAAGGCTATGTTGAATAGTCAGAGCCTGTCCAGACAGGAATTGCTTGGCATTTTAAAGAAAGCCCCCAGTTGCCACCTTGTGGCACCCCATAAACAAGTACTCCCCAAGTACTCTGCAGCTTGTTGAGAGATGTGTCCAAATTCTGAAAGACACCTTTGGCACTTCAGACTACAACAATAAATGGAGCTGGGAAGACATCAGTACTCAAACAGATTAATGTAACAGGAAGTATAATGCAAGTTTCTATCAAAGCAATTCAAGGGATCTTTCTGTAATCTAACACTGATTATGTCAAAGCTGTGTTATTTTAGTTCTTCAGATGTCAACTTCTGATTTTTGCATCTTCTGAAATGGTCATCTTCTTCATAAATTTTCTGATTGTGATGAAGAACTGACTTTTAATGTGAAAGTAATAATACCCAGATAGAACTTGACAGAACAAGTGGCATACAAGCTATTATCAGAAGTCAAAAAAATAAAAACCAAACAACTTTGAGGTTTGATAAGCCTGAAGCATGAATAAGTCTCATTAAAATTCTCTTGAGGAAAAACTACTGAGAGTGATCTCTTGAAGTTTGAGAAGCTGAGACACTGACAAGAGAAGCAGCAGTATCTCTTCAAACACTGAAGCAGCAGTGCCAACAGGGCTTGTAGTCTTCTGGCAAAGCACCTCTGCCAGTCAGGCTTTTAACAATTGCATAAAATGAGGCTTCAGGCACTTAAGCATGGTTCTGTTTTTTACAGCACGTATGGGACAACTGTTGATTGATTTGAGAGGCAGCTCAGTCAGGACTGAAGCAGGAACTTCAGTTCTGAGGACTAAGCAAAGTGCTGCTAGCAGAGCAGGTTGTTCTGGCTTGTTCTTCTACCATTTCATTATATTGCTTCCTCTCAAAGTGTTCCAGAGCCACTTAATGCCAAGCAACTAATTACAGGGTTTTTTCATGAGCCTGTCTGAACAAAACCTACAATTTAACATTATATCTAGCACTTTTATCCTTAAAAAGCAGCATTTTATGAAAAAGTTTATGCTCTGGGATATAAGAAAAAAAAAATCACTGAATCAGGGCTACTGAGAATTCTTCACAGTTTCAAAGTGCTGTACAAAATGTAGGTTATTATTCTTTCAAGATACTGTTTAGGATCCACCTATATACTTTTTCACATTCTGAAAAATAACGAAGAAGGTTGAAGGCATTTTTCACTGTGTGTTTTTAATTTTGGATGCTAAATTTGGCATACCAAAGAATGTGTCTCTTAAACTACATGTTTATGCAGCTGTAGTCAGAGAGCAAAAAGAGCAGGCTTCTCTTTAAGGGAAAGCAGACTGGGAGCCAAGGCTGGCAGCAAGGAACACTGTCATGGACAAGGGCACACTTCCACAGTATCAGTGAGGTCTGGTGACAGTTTTTCTGTACATTTGTTATCTGCATGCCAGTAACAGACCAATACTGTCAGTATTTATTTAGTTCCAAATGTACTTCAAAACCCACATCTTCCTATTTTCTTTAGCTCTGCTTGCCAGAAGTTTGCCCTGTGTACTTCTGCTTCCCTTACTTCTATCTCTTGGTTTAACCCCAGGCAGCCACCAAGTACCACAAAGCTGCTTGCTCACTCAGCTCCCCTCTGCTGTGAGATGTGGAGGAGAAGCAGGAAATAATTGTAAAACACATGGGTTGAGATAGAAACAGTTTAATAATTCAAATAAGGTAATAGTAAAATAATAATAATAACAACAAAAAGAGAAATAAAACCTGAAACAGACAAGTGATGCCTAAATCAGTTGCTCTCCACCCACTGACAGATGCCCAGCCCTGCCTTGAGCAGTGATCAGCCCCTCCCAGCCTCAGCTCCCCTGTTTATATACCAAGCATGACATTTTATGATATGGAACATCCCTTTGGTCTACTGAGGTCAGCTGTCCCAGCCATTCTCCCTCCTGGCTTCTTGTGCACCTGCTCACTGCCAGAGCATGGGAAACTGGAAAGTCATTGAATTGGGACAAGCCCTGCTTAGCAACAACTAAACCATCAGTGTGTTATCAACATAATTCTCACACTAAATAAAAGAAAAAAACCACAGCACTGTACCAGATACTAAAAGGAAATTAACTCTGCCCCAGTTAAAACCAAACACATTGCTGTCTTCATCAGCTTCCCTTGATTTTTGTTTTGTTGGGGTTTTGGTTTGTTTGTTTTTTCTTTTTCCCTTTTTTCAAATACTGGAAACAGCAATATTTATTCCTCTGCTAGGTCAGGCTGATTTTTTAAACCCAAGTTCCTTCCTTCTCTGTTGATGCTTTGTGGCATCTTACAAAGTAATCTTCAACAAGTATTTGTTTTCAATTTAAGTCTTCCTCCAACTAAAAACCATTTCAGAAACCAATATTTTTTTAAAGGACAAAGTACTGTTCTGACCTGTAATACACAAAGTGAACACCAGTCTTCAATGACACAAATGCTCCTGTGTGTTTTGAGAGAGACTTCAAGAACTCTGATTATCCTTTAATGTAGTCCATGGCAAACTCCAAGTCATATCTCATCTCTTGCTTCTTTTTGAGAGCACTGACTGGTCCATAAGCAATGACTAATTTGTTTTTGAATGGCCAATGACTCAAGAACAGCTGATGCCATTTTGAAAGCATGCCACTCCCTCTGACCTCATTATGGATCATTCCTAACCAGTGATTTTAACATCGTGTGGCTTCCCAATGTTTCAGTAGTTCTGACTACACAAGTTTTGAATTCATAAGTGATTTTTCTTGTTTGCTGACAGAGCTCCTTGCAGGAAGGGAATAGTTAGGTTCAATTTAACATCTAGGTCATGAGATCAGGTCTTGGTCCTGTGCAGAAATATGCAAAGGACATTTAAATCTGAGATTAAAGTCAGAATGGACGTACCCTCAGAAGTGGTTAAGGACAGAAGCTCTCAAGTGAAAATACACAACCTGAATAATCCTGTAAAAATCCCTTGTGCATTTTCATTTAAGAGGCTGCATTTGTGTACCACCACTTCTCCTCAGCACTCAGCTGAGAATGAGTACAACAAGGTCAAACAAGCATTACAGTGCAGACTACATAGAACAGTAATATTGATAGAAAGTTATAGCTGTGTAAGCATCACTGGATATTTAGTGTTACTGAGAATAGAATTCCCATTCTTTATTGTCTAACAGCTTTGGTTTTTTGTATTAAAACGCTGAAGTCATGTTCATAAAATCATAGAATGGTTTGGATTGGAAGGGACCTTAAAGATTATCTACTTCCAACCCTCCTGCCATGGGCAGGGACACCTTCAACCTGACCAGGTTACTCAGAGCTCCATCCAACCTGGCCTTGAATGTTTCCAGGGATGGGGCATCCAGCACCTCTCAGACAGGCTGTTCCATCATTTAAAAACCTTCAGTGTAAAAAACTTCTTTCTTATATCTTAGAGCTTTACTAAGGACTGGAGTTGGGGAGACACTAGTGAGAAAATTGATATTACTCATAAGCCTGTATTCTATTTTTTCCCCTTTTAAAGAGATTTTCTCCCTCTTTTCCAGTCTGTGGGAACTTCACTGACTTCTCAATTATGATGGAAAGTAGCTCAGCCACTTTCTGTGCTAGTTCCTTCAAGACTCATGGATGCAACTTATCAGGTCCCACAGACTTCTGTACCTTCAGGTTCTTTAGATGGTCTCAAACCTGCTCTTCCGCTACAGCAGGCAGTTCTTCATACTTCCAGACCCTGCCTTTACCTTCTGCAACTCAGGTGGTGTGGCTGGAGCACTTGCCAGTGAAGACTAAGGCAAAAAAAGTCATTGAGTACTTCAACCTTCTCCATATTCTGGGTAACCAACTCCCCTGTTCCCTTCTGGAGGGGACCCACATTTTTCCTAGTCCTCTTTTTACTACTTATGTACCTATAGAAGCTTTTAGTGTTGTCCTTGAGATCCCTAGGTAGGTTTAATTTTTTTCAGGGCTTTAGTTGTCCTAATCTGATCCCTAATTGCTAGGACAGTTTGCCAGTATTCCTTCCAGGTTACCTCACTTCCACCCTCTTTAGGTTTCTCTTTTCTGTTTTTGTCCAGGAGCTCCTTGTTAATCCATGAAAATCTCCTTATTCACATATAAAATTGTACTTTTAACATTTAAGTTTAATTCTCTCTAACAAAAAATCAATTACACATGCAGATATTTCTGTTGAAGAAGTTATATCAGGAATTTGTTTGGCCTGTACTGCTAGAAACATGATGTATTTTTCTTTTCACATGAAAAAAATACACTGTCCCCATTTGCAAAATGGCATTCTAATGATCTTTCTGTTCTCAGATGACATACTCTGGTCTTTTCATCATTTGCATCACTCACTCTCCTGATTTGGTAACCATAAAGACAGAATCTATAAACCAAGGGATACAAGCTTCAGCTTCTCCCTTAGCCCTGCATGCCAGTGGACTTGTGTCTCACTATAACCCGTGGAACAGTGTGGGAATCCAGATCCAAATGGCAGTGCCAGGAGTAGGGATTTTAGGCATCTCCAGCTGAAGCCACAGGCCACAAGCCAGCAAGCATCACAGCAGCTGGCCCAGAAATGTACCTCATCAGGCACTCCAGAGAGTTAAACTCAAATGCTTCTAGACTATGTCCACTCCTCCTATATTTAGCTCTTAATGTGCAGTCTATTTTCAGAGGTTAGAAAAGTATGGTTATATTTAATCTGAGTCACTAACTTAGACATTTGGGGTTTTTTATGTTTTGTTAAAAAGTACTAATTGCCTTTTAAAAATCTAAAGCATCTGAAGCATTTAAAATCTTTAAGCATATAAATTCCTCTCTCATTCCCAACTTTCTAGTAATACAAACTAGGAATTCATGATACCAAAACTCTTTGTTTAATACATTTTATTAATTTATTTAAATAAACTACAAAGAGCCTTAAACCAAGTGAATAAAACCCACTTTGTACTTACATAACAATTAAATGCTAACTGAAAATATAATCTATTAACATATTGAATACTATTTGTCCTTTGTTCTGGTAACTTATAGTATTCAGTCCTTTTTCTTTCACTTATATTTTTGAATGGATTAGAAACAAAACCATCTTCCATTTTTTACAGCTCCCAGGGTCTCAATTCAAAGAATTAGTCACTGACCTCAGTTAACAGAGTAAACTGAAATGATGAACTAAGTACACTGAAATGGTGATTCTTTGCATTTCCAGAAGAGACTAAACCTTTCAAATATTCCTAAATACCTAGCTACATTATTTTAAAAGATGCTGTAGGAGTAGACCAATTTAAACTAGGTTTAAATAATTTTCAAAAAAAAAAAAGAAAAAAAGAAAACTGACTAATCTGAGTGCACTTGCATTCATTACTCATTCTTAGGAGCTTTTTTATATTCATTGATGAGATCAGGCGTGGGTGCTGGTAGAGTCCTCTTTCAGAGCTTTGCAGCTTTGGAATCTGCTCTTTCCTTGAGCTTTCCAATGCAGCAGCTCAGATGGCTGCTGATTTGATTGCATCATTTATGTTTCCCATGCATTTTAAAAGCGTGTATAGATTGTTCAAATCTGTGTAGACAGGGAATTCTTTAGATAGATGGAGATTGTGGTAGGCTATTTTGCAGTTAGAAAAACCAAGGCTTTTAAATTAATGTCTTTCCAAAATAAATTTCTAAAATTATCTCATCTAGTACATTTTTATGCCATTGTATGAAGGCCTACCAAATAGGAACTGACACATGCAAATCTCTAGTAATTACAAATTACCGTCTTCTACTGAAATAAGCAAGTTAGAGGTAATAGAGATCAATGCCTGCCTAGTTATTTGAGCACAGGAAAGCAGGAAAATTGTGTCAAAATTGTAATTCCAAATCCGGCTCACTGGAGGGCCTGGTGATGTACATTTCCAGGCTGACTGCTGTGATGTTGGCTGGCTTGTGGCTTGAGGTTTCAGCTAGAGATGCCCAAAATCCCTACTCCTGGCACAATATGCCTGCTTCCTTGAAGACTGGTTTTGCTTTTCTTTCTTTTTTACACTCTAGGTAGAAAATCAGATTTGTAGATAAAGCTTAGTATTGCTTCTTCTTTAACAAGGAAGAAATTAACTTCAGTAGCAGTATATGCTTTGCTCAAATACATAATTACAGTCAATTAAAATTTACTTGTTGGAGTCTGTTTTCACAAAACATTTCTGAGCAACATTTACTACTATTTTCTTCTACCCGTGTTAACTAAATTGCACCATTGGCATCATAAAGAAGTGTATTGTAAACATCAGATCAGACTATAGATTAAGCAGTTTTATCTATTTGCCCTTTTTGAACATTGCCTTAGCATTAATACTTACAGTCTTCTGAAGTTTCCCTGATTTTCACATTTTTATTAATACTAACTTTAGGGGACCACAGTGTAAAATCCCAAGTTAGCTCAACTTACTTGAATTCCATCTCTGTCCAGTCACTTTCTTAATTAGCAGCAGATAATTTTCATGTCATTAATAGTTTCAGCACTTTGTTGTAGGCTCAATATTTAGTTCTAGGACTCTGGGGAAAAAATAGCAACTGACCCCCGCCTTAACTGCTATGAATCATTTTTCATAGCTTTGAGTTCACATTACTCTTATCAGTTTCTCTTTTCCTTTGTTTTGTTACATAATACTGATTAGTTTTGTTACTGCTGTTGTTAAATTTCAAACTGTATTTCTATGTAAGTGGTGAATCTGGAAAAGCTCTTAGCAGTAGCTCTCTCTAGATTGTGAAATTTGGGATTTTTATCTGCTTATTAAAACATTTTTAAGATACTCAATTTTCATCTACATTTTAATTTGCCATGTGTGTTTTCAATTAATTTTTCTTAGTACTTTGATCTCTGGAAAGTTAGTCAAAAGTAACTACTAAGTTTACATGTCCCTTAATCTTAATAAAATACATCTGTTTTGAATATAAAAACTGTTGGTAGTCACTGAACAGTTGCAAAGACTCAGTTAATCTAGATTTATCTAAAGAAGAAATTGTTGGTGTTTTTATTCTAGCTTAGTTATGAGGTTATTTTTTAAAGACAGTGCTGGAGAAACTGTCATACAAATTTTTATTTTTTCTCTGCATGCTAACTCAATTTATGAGTTTGCTTGGGATGCAGAAGAGGAGAAACCTTGGTCTGTCTCAAATACTTCTTATAAACTGAGCTTGCCTAAAATCGGGTTTGAATTATGCTGTACAGTGCCATATAGAAATTAAAGGATTTTGTGCAATTATCTGTAATTCAGAAATTCTCCAGACTACCACCTCAAAAAGCCTTTTTTTTCCTCACATGGCCTTTGAGTGGGAAACAATGACCCACACAGGTCATTGTGCCTATTAACTTTTTTGTGAAGTATGTTCTGGCATGAAGGGGAGTGTTTTGTGGTTTTACTGTTGGCAGGTTATCTAAGGATGAGCACACACTGCTAATGCTCTATATGGGATCTCAGACCGTGAAAGCAGAGGGGAACTTTCTTTGCACAACTGTAGGAAACATTGTGTGGCTCAAGCAAGGCTGCAGAGCCAGCAAAGTGGAAATCCACAGTGGGCCAGCCCAGCCTGAGCTCTTGCAGCTATTGCACCACAGTGCTGCTACCAATTTACAGCTAACTGAGTCAAACCTGTGGCAGGAAGGTTTATGGTGTCTAACTACAGGATTATATTTCCAAAAGTCTGTGATAAAAATAATCTTAATTCACAGATGAAGATTGGCTAGAGTATTGCACAGGTATACTCTGAAAAAAACCAACATATCCACATTGATATAGAAAGTAGCAGTAAAATGAAGGCATTTAAACAAAATCTAAGTGATAAGAGCATATGAAAACTCCTACTGTAAGGAATAACTCAACATTGTTAGAGAGGAAAAAAAATAAGGAAATATTAAGAAGGAAAAAAAAGGCACAAGTGAGAATAAGCAAGATCCAAAAGTGGAATTAGACACAGAAACATTACAGTTCAGCTGTGTTTGAGAAGTACCCCTCAATCTTCAGGTAACCCACACAAGGATTTCACAGCAAATTTCATATGATCTTTTTAACCATTCCGCTGTGGCAATTTGTTCCTAAAGACAATATTTCCCTGAAGCTGTAGACATTTTTGTTCAATATATAGTAGAAAGAAAGAAAATATATAGTAGAAGAAAAAAAAAATCCTGCTTCCTAAATAAGTGCAAAAAAAATCTAAAATCAAAGTCTGAACTCTCAAGCCTCAATGGGCAATTGGTTTAGATCCCAGTACTGTCATTTTGTCAATTTAGAACAAAATTTGTGTATCTAGGCTTTTTCTGTCATTCTCATGTCTAATAAAACCAATATACAATATGGGCATTTGCTTGTGAAGGGAACAGTAATGGCATGAAGGTCATCTTCGAAAGCAACACTGCTTTGTCTCTTTCTGCAAATGGTCCAAAATATGTGTGTCCAGCAAGAATATGAAATATAATGCCTTCTCATTTACTCTTCCTCTTGGAATTTCATTCACTATCTCCTGCTCCCCTTGTCCTACTTGCCCTGGGTTTATAAGCCAGCCAGAGTGGCATCTCACCTGATACATAATCCTTGTTCTTGAAACAGATGCAAAGAAAAGTACAGAAAGTTACCCACTGTATCATCAGATATAGACACTTTCAACCCAAACAGTATACTGCTTTTTGCTTTGCTCTGCTTTTTGCTTTGCTTTTTTTTTTTACTTTTTCTTTTTTTTTTTTTTTCTAATTTTTTCTTTTTTAACTGGAGAAATAGCATTACTGCCACTGTTAGCTTTAGGTAACAGACAAAACAATTTCTCTTCTTTAAAGGAGCTTCTTGTGTGCTGCACTAATATCTGAATAATACAGTCTGAAATTCCCTGGATGCTCCATGGATGCTGTGGTTTATTGCTAGCAAGAGTGTTTTGCAGTACTGAAGACACAACACTAGAGGTCATTGCTAGACTTCACATTTTTAATCTGCCTGAAAGCAAGTTTTGGGAGCTCTCAGTTTGGTGATAGGAATTGCTTTTTAAATTTCTTTAAACATGCACTATGTGGAGTATGTCTGGGATTAATATCCACTCTTGATGTATGATTTCACAAGTTTTTACACTTCCTTTTCAAATTTTAAAGAAATATTTTTAAAATAGTTCCTTTATTTTGTTTTATTTAGGAGTAGAGTAGCCATCCCAGAAGAGACAAGAAAATATATACATTAAAAAGCACAATGGTCTTAGCAACCTGCATACCAGCCCTATGCTATTTATGTATTTCTCTCTAATTGGTTCTTAAGTATTTTTCCAAACTCTCATTTAGCAAGGATGGATTTAGTTTTTGATATTTTTCTTTAAAGGACAACATTAGGAATATCTCCTGTATTCCAATGCAGAATAGCATATGTAGAATCCTTTGTGAGTCTAGGAGAGTTTCTAGAAAGTTATTTTAAGTTTTTTCTATTTCTTTTACAGTCAAATGACTGCAAAGTTGTCTGAAGGTCTTTTACTATTTCTGAAATTTATATCCTTGAATATTTCTAATGCACTAATAAACAGCAACTGTAAATTTAGAGGTCCAATGCAGTGTGACATCAAATGTTCAAGTGCTAATAAA
Organism: Toxostoma redivivum; assembly: GCA_013397375.1. Classification (NCBI taxonomy): domain Eukaryota; kingdom Metazoa; phylum Chordata; class Aves; order Passeriformes; family Mimidae; genus Toxostoma; species Toxostoma redivivum. Next base: position 799,683 of record VXBI01024178.1, read on the forward strand.
GAGATATTTTACTAGATACATATACTTAATTTCACAAAGGATTGAAGTTGTTTCAACTGCTTAATAGATTCCAAGTTATGTTCCAATTGAAAATTACCATGTTCATAATTCAAAGATAACTATAGCAAAATGTGAAGAAGTAGGAATAGTGTCTTCTTGCTCACTGAAAACTGGTCAATATCATTGGTTATTTCTAGATATAGCAAATACGATACAGGAAAAAATTAAATAAGGAAAGTAATATTAAATAGGCTGAAACCTGTATTTTCCTTCCCTTTTAAGTTCAATATCTACCTTAATAAAGAATGTTGAGTTTACATTACTCTTCCAATAACTGCCAAATTATTATTCTAAAATTAAATTTTTGTGAGGACTTTATTTTGTTTTTTTTCATCTTAAATTGTATGGACACCAATCCAGATTCCTTCAGCTGAACCTGTAATAATATTTCTGCCACTTTATAAGGATGAGAAGATGATTATGGATCCATTGTTTTTAAAATTTTGAATCAGTGCAACTTTTACCTGTTCTTCAATTATCATTATTATTATTATTCAGAGAATAAGTGGTGGGGCTTTGCTGTTTTGTGGTTTTTTGGGTTGGGTTTTTTGTTGCAAAGGCAACTTTTTGGGATATTATTTCAGAAAAATCACCTTTTAATTAATATTTTTCACATTAATAAATTGCCCTTATGCAATTTTGGGTTACTTAGTTTTATTATACTTCCTTTCATGCTTTGAGTAACATTTATGACGTGAACAAGTAGTCAACATTTGGCACCAAACTTACACTCAAGAACAGATATTAAGCTCTGCATTAAGTTTGTAATTTTAAGTATCTGATGTCATGGTTCCTTGAGGCCAATTTTACCATGATTAAATAGATTAACATCATCTTATATTATTCATGTTTATTTTTTAATCCTGTTTCCTTTTGCAATCCTGAATATAGTCCTCACTTTACTCAGAATAATTTGTGCAGTATTTGAATGTTGTGAAATAAAAACTGAATTTGGTCATGTGGCAGTGGCAAGAACATGTAAGTAGAAACAATAGTTTCATATGATCTTTCATTTTGAAAATGAATCAATATTTTCTTGAAAAGGTGATCAGATGCTTTCAATGCAATATTGCTAATTAAAATTAGAAACATGGGTGTTTGGGAAGAGTAAGGTCAAACTATAAGCTATGAATATGGCTCTCTTCTTCACTGTGCAAACAGAAACACTCCTCACTGAAATTCCCAAATGCCCTAAGAGAGCTTGACTCAAACCTGCCATGTTTGCTTCCTTACTACTTTATGTAGAAAAGACTAACAATTCATGGGAACATATGAAATATATTTAATACATGTTCTTGTTTAGGTAATTAAATTTTTAGTTGTTGAGGGGAGGGGGTGGGGGTTTTATTTAGCAATATAGTCTAATGATTTTCTTCACTAGATACTTATTTCTTCTGTTCAAATTGGCAGACATATTTAAACTGTACTTTCTTGTAGCCCTTAAAACCCTGATACAACTGAGACCTGAAATCCCTGCTCCACTGTGTTCTGTAATGGTATTGGTCTTTAAAGTTCTGTATTTCCTCTCCATTTCATATTTCCTTGCTGGCCATGCATGTTCAGCAGTATTTTTTTCAAGGTCGAGTAACTAGATGGACAGAAATAAACCTTAGGAACTACTTTCTGATTCAAAGATTTTAAATTAAGTTGGGAAAAATTAGTATTTCATTCTTGCATTCTTCTTCACCAAGCACTTGCAGAAAGTACTTTTGTACACTAGATGACAGTGAAAGATAGTAATTGTAAACAAGATTTTGATACCTGATAATTAGAAACACATTCTGTAGGGTTATCTACTATGATTACTGGTGTTATGTCGTTAGCTATTTTGCATTTAAAAAGGAATATTATCAATGTTGTCAGTTTTGCTTAAATATGTTTTTGTGTTAGTATTTTGAATGTTAATGACCTCATTTTATGTATTTTTTTAGAAGGTTGTGCCATGTTTAAGTCAAAGATAAACAGGATTGCTGGTTTTGTGACAGAGCTGAGCTGAACTTGTACAACAGAAGGACAAGTTCCATACTGCACTTTCATTTCATTTAGACTTGAAAGAAGTTGATAACAGAAAAAAAAAAAAAAAGTACTTGTATGGACAATAAAGAAGCATTCTTTTTATTTCTAAATCTCATAACTTGATAAGGCCAAAGATTTTTTTATTATACTCCATGACTATTTCTGAAAATCACAGCTTCTGCGTGAAGTGAGGTTTTGCTTTGGCTCATGGGCATTATAAAACTAGATGTCTGTCTCTGAAAAAAATCCAGTATCCAAAATCTTTGATGTTGAATGTTTATGTCTACTCCTGTTAAGCAACTATTCCATCATTTCCAATTTCCTTTTTCCTGCAACCAGCTCACAGCCAGACTTAAGAGAGCCAGATAAATGTAAAGTATACTCTGGTAAAAGGTCTGCTTTTGAATTCTTTTTTCGGTCAAAAAAATGTTCCATCGTGTATGTAAGGAAAGAAAACAAAATTTTACATCTCTGACAGTCTCGTCATTAAGGACTTAGAAAACTAGATTAAAACAGGTACTTTATCTATTAGTTCAAATGCAGCAAAGCTCTGCAGTCTGAAAAAGCATTAATCTGATTTTTTTCTTACCTTGAGCTATTTCTGCTATCAATAATAAATGCAGTGTAATAATAGATGAATAAAAGCACATTGTTTAATAAGCATCTTTGGAAAGAGCTAAACAAAAACAGTCAGAATAGTTTAACATATGACAAAGCCATGGAACTGGCAAAATACTCCTCTTTCAAAGGAAAACAAGAAAAAGTAATTGGGCAGACAGAAAAGAAGCATCCTGTTATGAGAAAAATGGAAAAGTTGTATAAATCTATGAGAATGGGACACTGCATTTTAGATGGATGAGATAGCCTACCAGAACTTAATTTTAAAATCGTGATGCCTTTGAGTAAATGGAGACAGTATGTTTTGAAAAGTTAAATTGCAAATACTCGTTTAAATCATTGTTGCAAACATATAGTTGGCACTGAAGAAGAGAACCTTCTCAAGAGGCTGGATTGCAAAGCCTTTTCCAGGTCTCAGGAGACTTTGAAGTGTTATGATGTGAGATCCAGACTGCCTCAGGAGAGGCTGATCTATACTTTAGAGGGGAAACTAGAAAATACTATTTCCTGTCTTATTAAAAAGTGACAAATTTATAACCAAGATGTATTTCAAGAATACTGAGGTTTTTTATGAAACATGTTCTAGAGCAAATGACAAACAGAATTATCTTAGATTTCTTCAGTGAATCTAAATCAACATGTGAATGAAAGTAAGTCTTTTTTTTAACATACCACGTAATTTAATTGGTTTCAGGATAGTGGAGTATTATATTGAGTACAATAGAGCAGCATGGGTTGTCATGATAGTACAAAGAGCTCCTCATATCTGGCAGGCAGTTCTTACTCTAGCACAACAAATAAACCAAAAGTGATGGGTGCATTGCTGCATTACTGTCACGTTCAGGTGAGGTTAATGGTAAATGCTGATAAAAATGCTGATTTTTAAAAAGGCAGCTAAGAAAAGCAAAACTGAAGACAGGACTGGTTATTTTCAGTCAAGGAAACTTTAAGGCAGAATGAAACATGCTAAATGAGTGTTGCCCCACATTTTTCTCTCAGAAAAGCAAGTGAAGCTAAACAAACACAGAGATATCTTTCTAAGCCACGTACTATTTTGCAAGTCAGTGAGGAGTCCTTACACAAGTTCCCTTAAGGAGTGTCAAAAGTCTTTCTGTGTTCAGAGGTAATCTGAAAATGATGAAATGATGTTGCTTCAGGGCTACAGACAGCCACAGTCACTGTCTGGATAGCAAATAATATGTAACAGGGATTTTTGCCTGGGAATACTTACATTTTGCTCAAGTTTTATTTCACAGACTTAAAAAAGGTAAAACTGTTAAACAGAGTCATGCTTTGGGCCAGAAAGTATTCCTGGGAAATGAAAATACAGTCCAGCTGGTTTGTGTCATCATTTGGAAAAGATTCAATTGAAGGCATTCCTGACATAATGCTGTTGTAAGTGTAGAAGCAAGTTAGATATAGAAAAAGAAATGTTTCATAGATAACGCATAAAATAATGCTAAACTCAAAATTTTTTATGCAGCCTTTTTAAAGTACAAAGTATCTTTTGACAGAACAGGAAACTTACTGTTGCATGGACATGCAGCCTTTCATTTCTATCCTTTTGAAGTAAATAGCACAGTCTTCAGTGGAACTTTTTATGACTATTCTCAGAGAGATATTCTGAGTCAGATTTATAAAACTGCTGCAGCTAAAACTGTTGAATAAATGACTGGAAAAAGCATCGTGCATTCCTTATTTTGGGTGTTGGAAATAACTGTGGATTAATAATTGTGTTTCTCTCCAGACTCTTCCCCATACACCATTTCCACGAAGAGGGATGGGGGTGCATTCCTTACTACAATTAGTGGGGATTAACCACACTTTTCAATAAGGTCAAGATTAAATTTTTATCAAGACCTATATTCATAAATGTCAGTGTAATGCAGTACAGTAGTGCCTGTGTCATAGTTTTAAAAAGATACACAAACCCCTTCATCTCTGAGGCAGACTAATTGTAAGCATAGTACATGGGGTGCCGATGAGATGATAGAGATGTTCAGGGAAGTTTCACTAAACAAAGTAAGCTTCAGCTCTGCAACTGATACATTTATCTGATAAATCATCACTGCCAAAATGTGTCACTAGACAATGAGTGGCAAAGAGTAGACAGATTGTAATAGCTCTAATGTTGGATTAGCTGAAGGCGGTGTTTAATCCATTTTCAGCAGTTCTAGGGAGGCATTTATTGCTTTTGCTGACCTTATCAGAGTGATTAAATGTAGTCATTTATTACTTTCCTGGGAAAGAACAGATATCCTCTCTGCTTACCTTAACCTTTGAATTACAGAATATTTTAGTTCAGAAGGGATTTCTTGGCTTGTCCACTCATCTTTCAGATATCTGCAAGGATGGAGATTTCACATCTTTGATTAATATATTCCAGTGCTTAACCACTCTATTTTTATTTTTCTTTTTTCCTTGTACCTGTCAGGATTTCCCCTGCTACTACTTGAGGGTGCTGCCTGTTATTCTACACACTATAGAGAAGCTAGAGTGAGTCTTCTATAGCCTGCATTTATGTAGCTGAAGACTAATTACACTTATAGTCTTCTCCAGCCTGAGTCTTCACCACCTTCTTTGGTGTCTCCTCATGTGCTAAACTACAGCACCCTAGCCATGTGAGAACCTTTCTGCTAGACTTTTTCCAGTGTCTGAGACTCTCTTTTGTACTGGGGAGGAGGAGGGCACACAAGAGGACAGACTTACCCTTGGAAATACTGACTAGAAAGGAATAATCACTTTTGACTTCTTGATACACTCTTGCTAATGCAGCCACACCATCACTACAGGGAAGCACTGCAACCTCACCTAAATTCTTGTCTACCATCATCAGGCTTTTTTCTGCAGGGCTAATCCCCAGTCAGCCAGAGCCAAACTGCTATTCCTGATGAGATAATAAAAAAAAAAAATATATTTGTTTAACTAAGTCAGCTCTAATTGAGATTCTGAAATACTACCTCATTCTTATTGAGTACTGAGACTTTATCAAATGATTTCCTGGGTGATAAAAGACCAGAGAATTTTGCAAGAGCAAACCAGATTTTTCTCCAGATTATATATATAAAAATCCTCTAGTTTTAATTTCAGTGTCTTGACGGAATTAATTTTAATTTCAGTGTCATGAAGATCAGTGACAGTAGGAAGTTTTGTTACAGAACAGTTATATATTGTTAACTAGATTCCATACATACAGCTTATTTTTCATGAGAATAGAAATTGCACTATTTAAATGAAAAATTAGAGTTTTAGTTCAGCAAATGTGTTAAGGCAGATTTCAGGAGTTGTAGATTGTCTTATAAAACCTTTATTTGAACTAAGCCTTGGGTTTGTGGTTTAGCACATAAAACCTCAATAAGAATCAAGCCAGCTCCTCAGCAACAAGGCTGTGCCATCAGTTGAGTTGGTATAGCAACAAATGTCTGGGAACCTGAATAATCTTCCATTCAAACAGCAGCACCTTGGAACTCTGTCAGTGAGAAAAAGCTGCTTTTCTGCAGGAGATGAGACCATGGTAATAGAAAGCCATAAAATAATGTGCATATAATGTGCATATATAAAGGAAGACACTTCCACTGATTAGATCCATAGTTTTGACTTGGCAAAAATGTATGAAAGTTGAAAAATTTGCTTATATTACTGAAACTCCTAAAAGTTTGACAAGGAACAGCAAGAGTTTTGGTGCTAGAGCAAACTCACTAGAAATTCTTCCTAGTGGTATCAGGCCAATAAATTCACTCAAGCCCATAGCTAATTCTTTCCAAATTGATGCCTGCATGGAAGCACTGAAAGCTAGCCTGCAGGTTCAAAAGCAGCCACATCATAAGAAATGAAGAAGTTGTACTGTAACTGTGGCAACTTGTTATCTTCATTTTTCCATGCCTGAGTACAAAATCTATTTAAAGGTATGTTTTTCCTCCCCTCCAGAATTCATCCTGCTGCTAGTAAAGGTGAATGGAGCTCAGCTCAGTGAAAAATAACTTCTTAGTATGGAAGGTCATGCTGAAGTTGATTTAGAGATGTCAAAATAAGGGTTATCTGAGAAACGGTTGTCTAAAAAAATTTTGTCTTCCCATGTACATAATGGGAATCGGGGCACAGACAAAAAGAAAATTAAGGGGGAAAATTGATTTTTAAAAAGTCTTTCTTTGATGGTTCTAACTTATAGATAAAATTATTTAATAGCTTTTTCTTTCAAATTTCTTAAGGGATTTATTAGAAGATATAATAAGAGATATTTATTTCAATATCTCTAGTTATTAAAGATAAATGACTGAAAACTCTAATTATGCTCCTTGAAATTCCAGGCTTAAAGAAATGCTCTGAAACAGTATTTTCATATCCATTATTTTAAAAAAGTGAATTAAATTGAAGATAAATTAAATTGAAGATAATTAAATTTATACTTAAATTGAAGATAATTTTTGAGAAATAAGGGGAATATACTGTGGCAGCATAGAGTTTGCAGAAAGGAGCGACAGGAGTGACAAATGTGGGAGAAACAGCATTACTCTGCACAGCTGTGGCTGAAATATAAACTGAGTATGTGCTACTTTCACAAGTCATCACTAAATACATATTTATGGTCACATACATTTTGTATGAGCAAAGCAGACCTGTTTCCCTCAAAACTAATTAGTCAATCAAAAATAAGTAAAAATCTGTGGTCCTACTTCTGCACGCATTTGATCTAAAAGAGTTAAAAACCTGATCATTTACCTAAATTAAAATTTTACCACAAAAAATCCATTTAATAGCTTTTTCAGTTACAAAAGGCTACTGAAAAGAAAGCTTTATTTTATCCATTTACAAGTAGAACTAATTTTCACAGTGGAAGTATTTAAGGATTCCTTTAGGTAACAGCATTTACATTTTTTAATAAGGAACATGTCTTCATAACAGAAAGATATGCTACATGATTTTAGTGAGTTATTCACATGCTTTCTCTGTGTCTGGTGAATATGTTCAGTGAATGTTTCAATACTGGCTTGAGAGGACCTTAGAGCTGCATGTTAATGTGAGCAGAAAGAAATTGTCTTAGATTGTCTGCCCATCTTTTACTTGGTGACAGGAGATTGCTGCCGTTTTGAGATATTCAGTCTTCAAGACAATTCAATAATCATATCAAACAGCAGGAAAAATGAAATGTGTGGAAAAGCTGACGAGACTAAATGAAAGAAAAACTTCAATCAAGAGAAAAGAATGCTGTTAGGCATTATATAGTTATGAAAAGTAAAGATGGCACAGTTATGTGCTCATTAATCTTTGCACAAAAATATGCTCAGGGAAGAAGACAGTATGAACCAATATTAATATACATTTCACTATGTATATGTATTTAGGAAAGTCATAGTTCCAGTTGTTCAGTAACAGATACATCCATAAGTCTGGAAAGAAATGGAGTGAGGGAACAGGAACCTAAGAAATTTTTGGTAATTTTGTTGGGCATTTGGTGTACATTTGGTTTCCAAATATTTGAGATGGAAATGCAGATTCAAGAGAGGATCTCATTAGCTGGCTGCTTCTGCTAGGATGATCAGTGACAAAAAGATGTGCAGTATTAACTTTAACATCTTTAAATTTCAGAGTTGGTATTTCATTAAAATTAGTTCACAGTTCACAGCTCTCAAAGGAGAATTTTATAAGGAGAAAGAAGACTCAGAAGCACTTCTATCCAGCTCATCATGATGAAGGAAAAACATTAATTTGTATTTCTTTGAACAGTCATGTCAGATATTGCTCCAGTTCATTGCTTCATTTGCATCTGTGATTGTTTGTGGAGCTGTTTGATAAGCAGGAAATAGTGACAAGTTAAAAATAGCCTGTTTTCACTACTGGTTTAATTTTCAGCCATGAATTTCCCCTTCCAGTTGATCAGAATATATTAATAAGACAGTGGGACAGAAGCAGGGATCGGAGCTGGAAGTGGACTATTCTTTTATTGTAAGAAATAACTTAATATGCAGGTAACTCTACTTGGAGTTTTCACACAATTTGGCATCTGGAATGTACAAGACATAGAAATGGTTGAAACACAGCTTCAATTCTTCTGCTTGGGAACCTAGTTAAAATGCTTTCAGGATACTAATTTTCTCCACTATATTTCTCCAGTATTTTTCATCCCTTGAGATCTGTCTGTGCAACTTGATCACATTATTTTACCCTCTTAGAACATGACCAGAGAGAATTATGGAGGAGACCATGACAGGGTTTATAGGGAACTGGAAAACAGAAATCCCATCCTACAGAAAATTCCAAAATTAATTACTTGTGTTCCACATCAAATCCTCCCCTAGTTCACCCAGAAGGAAAAGGTCATGATAGACTGAGGAGCTGTTTTAGAAACTTGGTAAGCCGAGGTAAGTTGATCTCTTGGAAAACTGAAAGTGTAAATGAACAATAATTTTCATTAAATACAACAGCAAGTGACCTAGATATATTAATAAATATTGATCAAATAAAAATTTCAGACTACATTTTGGGTCAGTAGGTTGTAACAATTGTGTCATTTCTTAAGAAATACTTCTCCCATGATTTTTTTCCATATGAAACCTTATCACTATTATAAATTAAGAGATTATTAAGTGAAGAAATTAGCAGAGATCTTGTACAAGAGAAGTGAAAATCTCTCTCTTCTTGTTAGAAGATCAGTATAGAGCAATAAATTAAGAATTTTTTTTATGCCTTTCCAAATATCTGAATAAAATGTTCACACACAGGCTCTTCCATCTGCTTTAACTATCTAAAGCATCACTAAGGTGTTTTTGAGTTTGAACTACTTTTCTTATAAATCTTTCAGAATTCTTCAGGAAGAACAGAAATTCTCCAAAGGGCAGCTTGAATTTTTACCTATCCTGATTTTTTATGTATAAACCATAAGCAAATCTAAGTGTGTGTGTGGTTACTTCATGTGGTGGAGCTGAACAGGTTAGGCTTTACCAGATCCAAGTAAGTGCCTGACAATATCTTCATGGGGAAAGGTTCTTCTGTATATCCAGGCAGCATCTCTCGTTTCATGTGCCTCTGCTGTCTCATACTCCTCCTGCTCCATGATGAAGAGCCAATCTGTCTTCTTGGGATGGTGTCTTGGGTATTTTGTGTGAAAGAACTTTTTTTTCTATTTGTGGTGTGTAGTGTGAAAATATACTCTTTGAAAACATTTAATGCAATCACATTTCCTATGATTTTTGATAGTGGTGCAATTTTTGAAGACTAGAATACATAGCAAATAGTAATTCTGTTATTTCCAGAGGACCCAAATAGACTTGCCTGCTGTTAGATATATAATGCTATTTGCTAATAACTTAACACTTCAGACTAAGCTGGCTTAAGTCAATTTTACTTTCAGTAAGGGATGTATCTTTTCTACTTCATCTTTGATGTGAGGTAATACAGGATAATACAAGAAGTCTCACAAGAATTCTCCTACTGGACAAGTGAACATTAAAATTAGATGTTTTATTGAGGTAAAGTTCCTAAAAATTACCAAAAAAATAAACATTAAATGTTTCACAATATACAATTAAGAATTAAACTACACCTCCATGCTGGAGAAAGAACAGAAAGGCAAGAACTCCAGAATCACAGAATCATCAAGGTTGGAAGAATCCTTCAGGATCATCTAATCCAGCTCTCAACCCAGGAGCACCATAATCCCCCCAAAACCATATGCCCAAGTGCCACACACAGATTCCTGCAGAGATGGTGACTCTACCACCATGCTGTGCAATTTATTCCGATGCCTGATGACTCTTTCAGTGATTTTTTTTTTCTAATATGTAACCTGAACCTCCCCTGGGACAATTTGAGGCCATTTCCTGTCATCGTCTGACTTGAGACATGGCAGAGGAAACTGACTCCCACCTCACTGCAATCTCCTTTCAGGTGATTGTAGAGAGTAATGAGGTCACTCCTGAGCCTTTGCTTCTCCAGACTAAACAACCCCAGTTCCCTGAGCTGTTGCACATAAGAGTGCACCTAAAGAAACTGTCATGATTTCAACCTTAGCTTTATCAGTACTTAATCCATAAATTTCCAAAGGTTAATAATGTGCATGTTTTTCAAAATACTCCAGTTGTAATTTCATTCTGCAGGTTGAAAATAGCAAGAAATGTAATATTGACATTAACTCAAGCTTCCTGGAACTCTGATCATATGGTACAATTCCGCCAGTTTGTGTTCATGAGTCGAGCACAGGTCAGTGCATGGATGTGTTTAACCAGACACACCCTATGTGTGAACCAAGCTGTAATGACCCTGAGATTGCCAAGAGATTATCCACTGCAAGCACTGTGCAGTTTAATAAATAAAATATTGCTGTTAATTTAATTTAGTTAGAATAGGTCTGTAAAATAATATAAAACCCATTAACTTCAGTGATGGGTGTCTGTGTGTTGGAACAAGGAAATTAGACGAGCCTCATACCATCCTGTTTAATTGAGTGTGGCTATAGATATAAATCATATGCATTAAACCAAGTCAGGATTGTTGTAGGCTTTGCTTCCTTGTAATTTTTTGTGTGTCACTGAAAATTGTGGGGATTTAAATGCTGCAATTAATCAGATCTGATTTTCGTTTTCTGAGCAAGCAGCAGATAAGCAATTTTATTAACAGTTGTTGTGGGTGGATTAATCCTTTAGTTCTCCCTGTGATTTATATTTTGCATTTCTAAAAAATTATTTACATTGTCCTGCATATTTTCCTGACAAAATTAATGACCACTTCCTGTTAGTCCAATACCCAAATGTTGTCATGCTGCTGCAAGGTCTGGAAGCTGAAAACTGGTTTCTAATATAGTCAGTAAAAAGTAAAAAGATGGTTAATTTTTAACTTAGAAATATAAGACAGATCAAGGTGAATTTTTCTTTTCCTATGGAAGTGTATATATACGAGATGGAAGAGGAGAAAAATAAAATTTTATAAATGTGACTAAAAAGGGGGAATAATTTTAAAATATTTTAGCATGTTCCAGAGAAGGAAAGCCCTTTTAATTAAAATTCGCTACTTGTTGAGTTGAAAAGAAAACTGTGAGAAAACAAAACTCCAATACATAGCACACAGGAAATAGAGGCAAGAAATTAAAACTGATAATAATGAAATGCAAATGAAGTTGATGGTTACAAAGAGGAACACATGCAAATTATGTCCAGGAAGGTTAAGAAAAAGGCATTTTTAAAATATTTTCAAAACCCTAGAGTCAAACTCTAGTACAGGTTCAATAGAGTTGGCACTGTCACAACTACATTTGCGTAAAGCAGGAGCTTTACGTAGCGTGGTTGGAATAGCTCTTTGTCCTGGTTCCAGCCAAGACAAGCTTAATTTTCAAATAAGACTGTTGTGACTTAGGAATCATTCTCCCCAATTTAGTGCTTCCACTGAGACTCTCCAAGCCATGTGCCACTCACTTGCACTCCACTTCCCCTCCCTCTCTCCTTGAAATGGGCTGGAGAGGGGAATTGGAGGTACAAAGATCAGGGGTTGAGATAAGAACAATTTACTGGAAACAACAATGAGAAAAGAAAACAAACAGCAACCGCAACAATACTAATGACAGGGTACAAGAAAGAGGCAAATGATCCTCACAGAAACCTCCATAATACCCAACCTCCCTTTCCACCACACCACACAACCCAGAAGGGAACGCTTCCCCCATCCTGAAAAATAACATGAAGTGGTACAGAATAACCTTTATGTCTCAGTTATGTCTTCTTCTGGCTGCTGCAAAAATTAATTCTGTCCTGGTTGGAATCAGGACACTCTTAAACATGTCTGAGAAAAGAGGTGAAGGCAGAACTGTACATTTGTGTACCCTTGAGAATTTTTCTTGCAATGCTTCTGACTACAAGAGTTTTCCCCATAACATGGGCTTGGGGATTTTAATATTGGTTGGAATAGACTGACTTGATATGTCATAGGAATCAGGATCTATTTTATCCCTAGAGACCTTTTTGAAAGATAAAACTGAGTATTTCTGAAAACACAGGGCTGCAATATTGTAATAGCATTGCAATGAACATTCCCAGTGCTATTAAAATTCCACTTAACCAGATCTTCTATCATCCCATTAATTCCTGAACTAAAATCCTTGTTTTCTGCAGCTTAACCAGCTGCTGTCCTATGATGAAATGGCTATGAGGTTTCTATTTCTTCTTTGGCTTTAAAATAAAATTCCTGTATTTACTGTCTCTTTCCTTATGCCTTTGCACAATTTTAGGTCATATCATGTGTTTTTATAAGCAAATCCTTCCTGCAGTTCATGCTATTTTCCATCTGCATTTGGAAAAACAACTTTTTTTCTCTCTTAATTACTATTACTTATAAAATCTTACTACTGTGCATGTTGATGGTACCATAACTTTCTAAGAGATCTGCTATGAAATTTGGACATGTTTCACGCGGGCATGTTGTACAAGGCTCAGGAAAAGCTGAATTCATGATAGTGCTGATGCATCATTCCACACCCCTCCCACACTTGGAAAGCTCAAAAAACAGTCACAGACCATGTCGCTTTCCAGTGCCAAAAAACTCCACACTTTTAAAATGGAATTCAAATGCACCATTGGCAAGTGGAAGGATGAGCAAAAGTCATTATTCCATTTTTGATGGGTAGGTACATATTGCATAAGAATATTCATTTATAACTTAGTCTCATTCATAGTGTCATCCTCCAAAGTCCCTTCATTAAGACATATTTGATGTTTTGTGAGTTTCTCCAAAAGACAAAAGAGAATAAAATGTTAGCAAAGGATTCATTGTAGGGGGGCTTTATTATTATTAGTAGTAAAATGTAAAAACCTTGCTCAACAAGGCGTGAGTAGGCTCAGTTTCATTTCAAGCCTTTCTATATTACTTCTCAGCAGAACTTCCCTTCCAGTCATAGCTTCAGATGATCTGAAACCTCCCTGGAGAGGAACACTACATACCACAGCAAATGTGCACTCTTTGCTTCCTCTCAGTACCTTCTGACACCCAAAAAGGGACACGTTCCTTGATCTAAAGGAGGAGACTGTCCAGATATGTCCAGCTGCCTCAATGAAGGACTGTGAAAAATGCCTGCCAAGTCCAAGTTCCCTGTGCTTCTCCCAAAGAGAGCACATTAGAGGTAACAAATACAGACTTCAAGGTCAGGTTGGACAACTTTGAGCAACCTGATCCAATTGATGTCCTCACTCAGTGCAGTAGGGTTGGACTAGATTATATTTAGAGGTCCTTTTCAACCCAAACCATTCTATGGTTCTATGATTCTGTAAATCTACTCAAAAGGCTTTATGTTTTATTACTATGGAATTATTTCTTATGCTGTGGAATTTTTCTGTAGCTACAAACCCTTTTTGTATATTATGTAGCGAGACTGCTGCTCATTGCAAACATGCTGCGGCTGAAAGAGAAACAAATCAAAACAAAAGAAATCAATTTGTGTATGCCTTCAGCTTTCTTACGGAAAGCTTCTTTTTGCATGCATAGTTGTTTCTTAGGCAGATCTCATCCGAGGTCACAGCTGTTTCAGGCTCAGCTGTATTGTTCAACGAGAAGCTGAGCTGTATTTTCACCCAGAGAGACCATGGCAGAGGCAGCCTGTGTCAGTGACTGCTTTCCCTTCAGCTCTGCCCAGCTTTCCCTTCAGCTCTGGATCTTCCCTGTACCAAACATCACACCAGTTGTCTGGGCAGGCTGGAGCAGTCAGTCAAATTTGTCTTTGGAAGATGGTGGTTCCTGTGAAGCAGACAGCTAAAATGTCTGAAACTGTACATATCTGGTTAGCTTCTCACTAGTGCATGAAATGAAATGTCTTAGATTAAGGAGTTATTGATTTTATTTTCTCTCTGAAGAATAAAAAGAGGACCAAGGAAGACTTTCATGGGCACAAACCTGAATTTAAAGGCAACAGAAGTGCTAGGTTTCACACAGATTTATGCAACCTACTTTTTAAAAAGTGTTGTTAAGAGGAATTAATAAAATTAAGTATTCATTTGAATTTCTGAAATGCATTGGTGATACTATAAGCCTGAAGTTTAAATTAAATGTTAATAATGGAAGAATTTGCATTTGAATTGTTTCTTACAGTTCAGTGGAATTATGGATTTTGTATAATTTTTTACGAACATTCTTCTGAGTACTTTTTCATTTTCAGGCATGAATTGCTAATTATGGCTAAATAATTACTTTATGAAAATCAAATTTTTTTTCCTATACAAAAGTAGAAGCAATATACTAGGTGCAAGAAATTTAGCCTTATTTCAAGACTAAGAGGGAGGAAAAAAAGAAGAAATAAAACCAGCCCATCTGTTTTCATCCATCTGGTAAAGTACTATTATATCTGTAAATGTAGTGCTATCACCATGAGCATGAAGAGAGTCAGCCTCAAAAAATGAGGAATGGCAAGTCAGCTTTTCCTATCTACACAAAAGATAATAAAGGAACTGAATGTAAATGCATTTGTATTTTCATGAATTAAAATCAAAAGATGTAATTTCAAAATGAAACCATGCTTCAATGTAACAGATTTTTTCTAATAAAATTACCTTTATGTAGGCATGGAAATGCAATAGAAGCGTACCATGACAATTACCTTTGTGTGACAGTTATCTTCTTTAAACGTTCTTGTCCACTAGCATTTTCCAGGACGATGCCACAGCCTTTTATTATTTGAGTTAGGCATGGAGCCAATGCACCCAAGCACATGCAGTGGTTCTGGACTGAATCTTGTCTCTTTCTTGCAAAGGCTTTGTAAACTAAATCCTTCCAGAGGGAGCAAATTAGGGATATACATTAAGCTAGTTGTCAAAGGCATTATAGATACACAAACTTTGTCTGTGTGGGGGGTAGTTATAAAACCATATACACTGAGTTTTTGAACACACCCAGAAAGCCAGATAAGCCTGAAATGCCAAGGTGAGAATCCCTAGCCAGTGCATAAAACCAGAAGCACCAAATCTACATTTCACAGCAGAAACAGTAATTTTCACAGGGTAAGCAAATGATCTGTGTGCTGTTGTTAACTGTCACAAATGGGAGTGAAGACAAAAGCTTAATGAAGTTCAGAATAATAGATACTGAAAAAAAATCAGAGTTACAATGATAAGAAATGGAGAGGAAAAATAACAAAGATGTCTGAGGGTCCATGCTTCTTTACACGAAAACATCCTACCATCTGCCAGAAGGAATGGTCCCACTGGGTCTGAATTAATATTATTGAAGTAATGTTACTCTATCCTACTGTTCCTATGAAAAGCCCCAGCATTTCCCTTCTCACAGACCAGTTTTAATTCTGAGCCTTACAAGGGATATTTATCACTCATCTGCTTCACTCAGATGCCACCTTCAGGAAAGTTGGCTGGGAATTTACAGAGAGCATTTAGGCACGACACTATGTGTGTTCCCTGCCAATGAGAAAGTCATAGCCACCACTTAAATACAGGTTTATAGACCTGAGACATTACAGCATTGCTTTAATTTTAAAATTAAGGGTCATTATATGAGGATGTAATAAGTGTCTCTTAACTAACCCTTCTTTAGCACCTACTGAAGTCAAAGAAAAAGTCAGAAGTTCAGACTTATCTGGAAGTAGGTGTGATGCTTTGGATGTTGTTTAAGCCAATCCTGCTAAGCTGTGCATAGCACTGCCTACCACGTTTTTAAAGGTTTGTTACCATATGATGCACAGTATTGGAAATACTAGCAAATGCATAAATGCAACTTTTTAAGCCTTATTTAAACCTACATATCTCAAATCACCTCTGAAGTTTTTACTAACAGTGGCCTGAAAACAAAAAAACAAAACCCCCCCANCTGTGATACCACTAGAAACCATGTGGTACATCATCCCATCTCCACTTTTCTGTGTTAGATCAGCCTCAAAACAGTTTTAAAAGCATTCCCACAAATACCAGAGACCTAATAACCTTCATCAATTCTAGAAAAGAAATATTTTTCATTTTACTTTTGGGAGTTCTGTTTTTCACATTCCAATTTAGTGACCTGGGGAAAAAATTAACAGAAACAAAGAAATCAAACTATTTCATTGAATTCTGTAGGATTTAAAGCTTTCTAACTACATTTTGTCAGTGATTTGGCTGTTTCTGTAAAGGCTCTTTTCTCTTCCTTTTTCTTTCTTTCTATCAGTCCCCACATGAAAGCTAAGCCCTTGGCCAGCTGTTCTGCTTTTCATCATATTAGGCAGTGTGTCTTGGATAGTGCCCTTACTCCAAGTTCAGTCCACTGATGCAAGACAAAAGGTTGGTTTCACAGATTCCTGTTTTCTGTCTGCATCACTGCCACTCCTGAGAGTCCTTTTCTGTTTCTGCTCCAACTAATTTCTTGTTATTCCACTTGAAAAAAATCTTGGTCATCCTCTTATTCCATTAAAATATATCATTTTGTGTTATATTGATCTGCAGTGCAATTTGCAGCTGAAGATGTAATATAGGGATGCACCAAATTAAATACCTGAGAAAAAATTACTAAAATAAAATTTTTGGCTTATGTAAATTCTCACCTGTAAAGAAAAAGGAAATTAGCTAAGTAAGCAAACAACAGTTACAGATTACTGCAGTAATGCAGTACTTCAGTTTTCTTAATGACCATTTGATTTAAACACCTCATTGTATACAGCCTAGGTATTTACACTTTCACATTTTAGTGATTATTACCTATCAATATTGGATTAAAGGTTTC
>VXBI01024178.1:818155-852168 GCA_013397375.1 Toxostoma redivivum
AAAAAAAAAAAAAAAGAAATTTTAATAGCTGCTTCAGGCTCTCTTCCATTTGGAAAAGTGTTCAGATGGGGTAATTTTTCTTTCTGGTAAATTTTTAAAATATAATTGTATTAGTAAATACTCAGGGGAGATTTATGGTGTATGCAGCTTCCAGGCTCCAGATTAGAACAGGCTGCAAGGTTTTGTAATGAATTAAAAAGACTTTTAATAGCTCCATTTTGACATTGCACAAATGTAATCCAAAATATCCAAAATATCTATGTCTTTACACTGAAAAACCCAGCTGAGATATGGTTTCTGTGGATATTTTGGTGTATAACAGCAAGCTTGACAAACCTCTGTTTATTTAATGGACATTCTAGATATCACAACAATTATCTTGCTAAAAGTTCATGGACCAATTCAATATAGGTGTAATCAATACAAAATTACATACACAGACACAAAAAGGAAAATTTTAAAAGTTTGTGTGGATGGAGGAGAACAATTCCTTCTGCCAGGTTTTTACAATCTAGTCTTTATAGATTTCTCTATTATTTGAAAAGAAAAAGTGATTTTAAAAATTTCCAAGAATTTCTCAAGCAGAATGAAGTAAATGGCAAATATGGACATTTGTGGTTAAATATGATCCAGTCCTGTCCAGGTGGCCGGAGTTTGAAGAATCTTTCTGTGGTGTGAAACAAGTTACACTAAAGACTACCTGAATTTGCCAGCAATGGGATAAAAAGACTAAGCAAAGTCATTGATGTGAATTGAAAGTACAGACAGTATTTTAGAGACTGTGGTTCCGACCTCCCTATTAGGCTAGAAATTATGGTTCATTTCTTTCTGGTTTTCAGAAATTTAATGCTTCCTGGTGAGGTATTTGATGCTTTGTTTACAGGATTTTTCCCTTCTAAAGAAATCCTGCTGTTTTGTTCTAGTGTCTTCATTAAAAAGCAACAGCACATAATGGGTAATACAATTAATTTAATTTCCACTAATGATAACCTTCCATATTAACCAATACCCAGCCCTTTTATTTTATGCAGTCCTGCTGTGCTTTGAAATATGTTACGTACATGTGTAAGAAATAGACCAATAAAACAGGAAATTGAATTTCCATAAATATCTAGCATAATTAGGATTTCAAATAAAACATATGCTATATTGCAATGGCACTTATGTGATGGATATATGAGTAATTTAAAAAATCAAATTTCTAAAAAGACTTATTGTGGAAGTCTATCATTGAAATAATAATAGCAGTGAAAGAAGATGTTTACTCTGGTTCAGAATGCAGTATTTGAGAGCCAGAGAGGCTTGGAATCTTAAACCTGTGTCTGAATAACAGGCTTTTGGCTCCTTCTGAATAAAGTTTATCCTTTATTTTAGTCTTCTTCTTGTGGAAGAAAACCAAGAGTTGGAGCATCACTTTTTTTAATTAAACCAGAATTCTGCTTTTCTGAAAAGAAATTTAAAAAAGAGTTTGGAAGTTGTTTTCCAAATTGAAAAATCTTTTCAAAATATGATTTCAAATAATCAAGCTAAAAGGACAGTAGATTCTATCAAATACTCCTAAACCAAACCAAAATTTATCCAAAATCAATGAGTTGCTTTTCCTGCCTTCCTCCTCCCAAATTGTGTTGAAACTTCTTTTCAGCCTGAATCAAAATATTTCATAAAATCATGGTAATGAATGGTTTGGGTTGGAAGGGACTTTTATGATCCACCAATAACGTTGCTGAAGAAGTAACTAGCATATTTTAAGGAGTTGGAGAGCCACAAAGGGGTCTTTTCTCTCTCAGAAGGATTTTGTCTAGAACAGCCTGCCTCAAGCTGTAACATATTTGCTGGTGAAGTAATCCAAAAAATGTCTATTTACCTCCTCACTTGGTTACTGTTACTCCTCCCAGATTCCCAGCATGCACATAAACAAAGTGGTTACATTTTATGTTATTTCTCTAAAAACACATCACTACTCTTTCTCCAGCTGTGGAACTTTGAAGAAAGAAACTGAGCATTGTTTATAACCTCGGGTTTTAGGGATCCACCCGTGGCACCGAGCATCCTACCCTGGCTGGCTTAGCTTTGAACTGGGGGCTGGACTCGTTTCCAGAGCTGCCTCCCAACCTCAGCCATTTGGGGCATGCAAAATAGAGAAGTCCTACATTCAGGCTTCTGATTTGAAGATTATCTCCATGTTCTGCAGTAGGAAGATGTGGTTTTAACTTCTACATCAAGACTCACCTGCCATGCCGTGGTATCAGAAATCATAAGAATGCTTGTTCATAAATATACCTCCAGATCACCAAACCTCTTAGGGTCAATGTTAAAATGAATAAAAATTTTTCTTTTTTCCTAGCAATCTCACCTGTCTTGTCTTCATAGGTCTCAGGATCTTTCTGGGTTTTTTGCTGCCCCGAGATGTGTAAAAGATCTTGTTTTGCAGTCCGTGTGCCCGAGGAAAGAATCAAGGCTCTTCAGATTCAGTCTTAAGATTGTTTATTCCTTTCTTATCTATAACGTTTTCTCTCAGCCCAGCAAGGTCTGTCTTGCAGGGCAGCCATGGCACACTCTCTGCCCCTTCAGGGCAGTGTTATCTTTTTATACTAAAAACTACGTACATGATGTTTACAATAATTTTCCAATTACTGTCATCTATGTTAGACAGTGAAGTTCTACTCTAAACCAATCTCAGCATGCCAGCATCACAATAGAAAATGGAGACGAAGAAGAAGAAGGACCAAACACGTGCTTTTTCCTCCATCTTGTCCCTAAAAACCACCATTCCCAAAAATCCTAAAATCTACATTTTCACTCTGTGACAACACTACTTAAACTTTTGTCACTTTCATGTTCTCATATAAAGCTGGTAATTTTTCCCATGGTTCATTATCAAACCCACAGGTGGTCTTGGCTGCTTGCCAGGGTCTCAGAGCCCCCTGACAGGGGTCCTGGCAACTCTGGACTCCCAAAGGAATGTCCTGAGTTCCGACAATAGGGTTAGCATGAAAATAGGTACTTTTCATCTAACCATTTGTGTTTGGCTTTCTAGGGGACTTCCTGTTATTTAGTCTACAATCAATGTATTACATGAATTTTATTTCAGACACATCCACTTTTTCAAGATGTCAAGTAATTAGTTGAAGATTAATTTGCAACAACCAAGCAGATGATAAATTTTGTGTGGGCTACACTAGGCTCTATATTCATGACTAATTTTCCACCAAAGTGGGTCTCAGTCTGAATGGAAGATTTTCTCCCGTGTATCTCTTTAAAAGGACACAGTAAGCATTAGCTTATGCTTTTGGGTTACCTCTCCTATGGGAGGCACAGTGGGGGGAATAAAGAGAATTTTCTAACCCTTATTCTGAAGATGACAACTGAAAATAAAGGCAATATTTCAGTAAATTCATTAAAACATTTTTTTAACACAAGGGCTAACATTATGAAACTAATGAAATACAATTCAGCTATTTCCTTGCTATGTCCATGAGCCTTGGCATTTTGTTACATATATTTTTCTTCTTTATTCCCATTTTCTTTCTATTTTCTCCTTTACTCCTTGCTACTGTATTTCCAAGTGTCACATGTTGTCATTGTGTGCATGTGTATGCATAGGGGGAAGGAAAAAACTTTCCAAAGAATTTAGAACTTTTCCATTTTCTTTGACAGATATCATAAGTAAAATGGAAATCCTTTGATAGATATCAGAAGTAAAATGGAAATCTTGAGGTCAGCAATTCAGTTTCCCACATCCCTCTTGTTTTCTTCTATGTTGTCTCCACAAAAGAGCTTTGGGAAGCCTTCCTTCTCTGTTGGTCAATTCCTTCATACAATAAAGGTTTCTTCAGAGTTAGTGACCTTCCTTCTCTACCTTCTGGACACCCCAAGAAAGCTTCTGTGGTCCAACAAAGAAAGAATTGCTAACATATTTTATTCATTTTATTCTATTCTTATTATTTATTTATAATCTATTTTAGTCTACTAAAACTACTTTTTTTTCTAGGATTTGTCTCAAAGAAAAAAATACCTTTAAAAATAAAAAAAGATGGTCCTTCAAAGGTGGCAAGTTCCTACATTTTACAGCATATTTTCTTAAGACAAAACATAGTTAACAACTTTTAAATAAGTTAATTATATCTTTAAGATATGTACCTCTAAACATGGCCTGACATCTAACTTATTCTAATTTTATTATTTAACTTGGTTTAAAATTTGAGAAATGTTCATCCCTATGTACAATTTCATTCCTCAATGGATTTTGTTTACTGGTATCATGGTAAGTGTATATTGTGTCAAATGATCAATATGGGCAATATTTCCAAGTACTCCTACACCTGTCCTTTAATGAGATATAATTTACCTCCTGTTTGTTTAGACTCTCAATATTTATGCATAGTCTTCTTTCTTATTGAGTCATTTATATTCATGGTAGTGTACTTTCTTCTTCCTAGGATGTACCACCTTGATGCATTTATTGATTTCTCCTAGATGATTTGATTAGTAAATCACTTATTTCCTCACTTCAATCTTTTTTTAATTTTCTGTCTCCCTCTGATAAGTGTTTAATTATAGCTAACATTTCCATTTCTTTGCTATCCATTAAATTGACGTCTTCGTTTCCTCTTTCTTATTCTGTGTTCATTTGCTCCCTAATTTAAATTTTTGACCCCTCTAAGCTATGGTATCTATTTTAGTCTTTGAACTTCCCATCTCTCCCCTCCAAAAAAAAACTTCATCCTACTGAATACCTGTTATGTTTTATAGGATCCCGCTAACTTTTTCACCATAATATGGTTAAGGGGAATAAAATTATTCTTCCCCTAATTCTGAATGTGCATTACTTGTTCAGCATAGAAACCTTTTCCTGGGACATAAAAATTAGTGCCAGGATCTACTAATGTAAACCAGGATTGCTTTCAGCACCTCTTCTAGGTGTGACCAGTCTAAAAGAGCAGGAAGCTATCTTCAAACTTACTGTAAACTCTTGACTTTCTGGTGGCTTCTCCCATCATCAGGGAGTCACTGTAGAGTCTCTTCACATGAAAGTATTCCTACCACAGAGAATATTACAAATACAGGATATTTTAGTTCCTCTAAACAAGAGCATGCCCCTGTTCTCCTTTAAGACCCTTAGAAGTTTTATCAATTATCTATGTGCTTTAGTGTTAGCAAAGAACATAGGATAAGCAAATATTAGTAATTAATTTCCATGTCTAGAATTAGACAATGAAGTTACAAAGGTTTAATGAATAGGTTCACAGAAATAAAACAAGCTGCAAGGTTTCATCAGTATCAGTGTCAGATCTCTCCCTTCTTGTCATCTAGCAGTTACCTCCTTTGTCACCTAACCACAAGCTCAGCTTTGTGTGCTCTTACATAAACCTTAGGTCTGACACACTAGAAGGGTTCTGCAATCCAAGGACACAGTAAATTCTAAACCTAAAGCTCTCCTTGCACTTTTTTCAGACTTGTGCCTTTTCATAGCATCAAGATTTCTGCAAGCAGAAATCAGTCAGGACTTTGAATTTAGCTTTTTCCTTGGGAAAACTTTCTTACATACCCATAAATTAAGAAAACAATATTGTCTAAGTGAAGCCATCTATAACCAGATATAAGCAGTTCATCACTGTTCTGAGAGCAAAATGATATTTCCTTCCTGGCAGAGAGAGATTGAGATCTCAAGACAAAAGCAGATTATCCACGAAGCTATTTATGAATTGTAAGTCTATGTTACATGTGTGTATGTATATATATATTTATATATATGAGAGTATGTGTTTAAATTGAGCTGTGGACAATAGCAATAAAGTGCATTTTTTATTACTGAATTCCTGACCCTTGTTTGAAGCCTACTATGGCAGACACCTCACATTTTCCTACAAACCAGTATCCTGTTTCACTTCATTGCCTGTGGCCAAAGAAGCAACACTTATCTTCTCAGTTGACTATGGGGTGCTGCAGATGGACAGTTTCTCTAACCACCTTCCTTGCTAGTTAAATCAAAGAATATTCGAGATGGAAGGCACCTGTAAAGATCATCAAGTCCTACTCCTAACTGATAGGTATTATTTCTGTGCTCTAATCAACTGAGTTAATCTCACGGTGTATTTATTCATACCTGCCTGTTTCTGCCCTTTCCCGGGCCCAAATCTTCTATTGTATACTTAGAAATTTGCCTTCTTTCTGATGCCAAACACAAGTCATTTGTAAGCAGTGAGAAAGGAAAATATTTCTCACTCTTCTCTTAGAGAACCAGCCACTGTAAATATTGGTGGTGCCAAGAAATCCTGTCATCCAGTGATGGATTAAATGATTTATATATAAAATAACTGGTAGCTATAACCCATGACAACAGGAGAATTTTCTGCTACTCCAGTCATCCCAAATGGGAATTTAATTTATTACCTATCTTCTTTATTTTTTAACTTTACAATTGCAATAAGAAAACTAAAAGTAGTCACAAGCAATTAACATTTACTTTACTTGATTCTAAAAGTTTGGTCACTCTTGCCAGTTTAATCTGCATATAAACTGATGGCCTGGCAAAATTGGCCTTTGAAAAAAAGCATATGGTAGAGTTAATCACTGTGAAATCGTCAAAGCTTTCAAATCATTGGAAAGGCATCCAAGCAAGCTGTTCAGCAACATTAAATCTTAGCAGCTATATGTTAGCTACCAAAGTCATGTTCCAATATTTTATATCACCTTAAGCTAAAAATCATCTGTCACTGATATTAAAAAAAATTATTCTGTATTTGAATTACTGTCAAGTCCTTTTATTTGTTATGAATAATCAATCAGCTTATAGGGAATTGTTTCTGCAAATTCATTCACAAATAAGTATTTCTCTTTATATATAAAATGCTCACTATGAAATTATTGCTTACTGAATTTCTCAGGGTGTTTCTGTGGTGATTAATTTTTATCTTGATAATTATGGTAAAGATAAAGTATGTATATAAGGTCTCTTGCACTGCATATGAACACAAGCATGTCTATGCAGATACTGGACTGAACTTGTTCTTCTGAATCTTCTGCAAAAAGACTCATAGAAGCCTAAGACAAACTGTTGCTAGGTCTATCCTAATAACAGTGTCATGTGAAACCTTCATCTAAGACGCATTTTTTTAGTGTAGTAGCAGATTTCTTATCCCAACCTCTTGTTGATTTTATTGCCATCTAAGAGAGGAATGTTGCATACTTTCAATTTAAATATTAATCATAAAAGCAGAATATAGCAGACTGGGTATTACCAGTCTATTTTTTAAGGTGGAATGAATTGTATTTTGTGGTTTCTTAAAGATTGAACAACACGATTGAACAACTCAGACTCCAGCCCTACAAATTCAGCTTTTTCAGGTTCCTTCTCAAGCTTCACTGCATCACCTCACAGAGATGATATGAAATCCGTGCATAATCTACATTTTCTCACTTCTCACAAATCAGGTGATTACAGTTTGAAATCACAGCTACAGAGTTAACTCTCTTTTTAAGGAGTTCTCTGCTGACAACTGGAATTGGAATTAAATAAAGGGGGGGGAAGTTGTGTGTAGGTTTTGGCCATTTTAGTAAAGATCATCCAAAAGCCAAAAACTTACACTGGCGAGTAACCAAGTAATTTGCTTTCCTAGTGATGGGTCTAGAGGCAATGGACACAAACTGAAACTTAGGAAATTCCTTCTGAACAACAAAAAACACTTCTTGACTGTGAGATGACCAAGGAGAGTCACAGGATGATCAGGGAGGTTTTGGAGATGCCATCCCTGGAGAGAATGAAAGCTGACTGGACACAGCCCTAGCTCTAGGTCATGCTGCTGAGTCAGAGATTGGACCAGATGCTCTCTAGAGGTCCCTTCCAACCTCAACTATTTTGTGATTGTGGGAAACATTAAACAATTAAATACAATTTTGTCTAGCCTGTGGTCATTCTCCCATTTCTCAATTTTGCATGAAACATTTCAGGCTAGATTTCTCCTGAAAGTCCTGAACTATCCTTGTTTTTCTTTTCTAAAGGCAACTGGGAAATTTGTACCTGTCACGCAACAAGAACTATATTTGAAAGTTACGTTTCCCTACACCTGCAACTCAGAATACAAAATCTTCAAGAAGAAAGGAAGCTACTGACCAAACCTACTGCCTGGCTAACAAGATTTTTAGAGAAAATAATTGTTCACATATTCTGAAAAGTCATTCTGAAATTTCAGAAAAATTTCCTTGAACATGTTGCTGCTATAAGGCTAGGGAGTGGCAAAAAAACACAGCAACACAGGCTTCATACAGAAAGCAGAAGAAGCAATTTATTGAAGGAGTATTTTTATAGACTGGTTAGCTGAACCAAGGATAGGATGAGTTCATTGGTCCAAGGAAGGCAACACCTCTTCTAAACATGCTCTTACCAAAACATCATGTGACTCACGCACTCATTCTGTCCACAACGCCAGGTGCCAAACTTTGCTACTAATTCTTTCCCTTCTGTTTTCCTTTGAGTAGCTTGGGAAAGCTCAAACTGCTGTTTTCCCTGGCTCTCACCAGCCTCCACAAGAATACATTTCAGTTCTTTGTCCAGTTCAGTGTAATAACTGAAAATTGCTTCCATTAGTCAGTGAACTTTTATACAGCTTGATAGACCTTACCATTAAGCATTTTTTCCCAGTATTCAGCCTAGATTTCCCTTTGGTCCATTTCTTTCAATCAGTTTTAATTATAAGCATTCATAAAACCGTAAGTCACCAATGGTTTTTCTTCCTTCCTAGGGCACACAGTCATTTAATAACTGTATAATGATTTTGGCTCATTTACATAATGCTCAGTAAGATTTTGCTCCATCAGAAATCCCACTGACTTCAACAAGCTGTAATTATTGA
The DNA here is from genome assembly GCA_013397375.1 of Toxostoma redivivum. Taxonomy (NCBI): domain Eukaryota; kingdom Metazoa; phylum Chordata; class Aves; order Passeriformes; family Mimidae; genus Toxostoma; species Toxostoma redivivum. The sequence continues at coordinate 827,008 of VXBI01024178.1, forward strand.
ACCAAATCTTCCATCGTGACATTCACTCTTAATACCAAAATGTTCAGGAACTGCATTTAAATCATGGCAATTAATTCAGAGTGGCTCATTTTGTGATCAAGTCTGCAGGAGTTTTATCTTGTAGTTGAATGAAAGTGTACCAAGCAGGGAAGATCAGGATAATAAGGTAGACACCTTGCAGAAGAGAGAGCTGAAGTGCCACATTTATCAGCATTTATCAGTGTGATGTTTGGAAGTCCTTGATAAACTGCTGCTGCATACAGCAGTTTTCCATCCTAGAGTCCTGAAACAAATTTAAATTCTGTGTCAAATGCTGTTACTGATACTCTATTAGCCTGGTCTGGAAATAATGGTTGCTATCCTACAGGATATTAGGTTTTATGACTTTAAGACCCACAATAGCTGGGGAAAATATTTTGAGCAGTGTAATTAACATAATTTAATTGACAGTCCAAATGCTAAAATCTAAGCAATTGAAGATTCAACATCAATTTAACCAGGCCTCAGACCTGCATTTTGCATATCTGTAATTATATTCCGAATTTAATGGATAGTTTTATATCAGGTGTTACTTAAAACTCAATAATTTTTTTGTACTTTTGAGTTGATATGCCTAATTGAAGTCAAAAACTGTTGTATGAAGTGTTATAAAAGACAAAAATAACCATTTTATTTGTTGAAATATTCACATTAAGAACAATAAAGGAAATCCGTCAAACATCACAGAATGTTTAATCACTTGAAAAGAAAAAGACAAAAATAATTTTTAAAAAAGCACTCATTATACTCTACAGATAGAATTATGAAAACCTATACTAGGATTTGTCATGCACAGAGAGAAATCAGAAATTTAATAGCATGTTTTAAAAGCATCACTTAAAGGGAACTCGATAAATTATTTTTTGTCTCTTTCCTGAGAAAAGTCTCACAGGGTAATCAATCTCATCTATCTAGGAAGCAATGAGCCTATAGGTTTAAATTACCCACAAGATGATATGAACAATTTTACATGGGAAAACTGGCACTTCCATCTAATAAGACAGTATTGAGAAATTTATAAAATCAGAACTTCATCATTAGTAACCTTAATGAGTGCTGAAATTTTTTTCTGAGCTGTACCCAAGATCAAATTGAATTTCCAGACAAACCATTTCTAGCAAGTCAGTATCTAAGGAACGACCAAAGCAGTAAAGCAAAATGGAGGTAATTATCCTTCATAAGCAGGGGTCCCAACAATGTTTACTCATTATTCAAGGCAGTGAACAATTAGATGTGTATGACCTGAAATGTGTACACATGACACAGTTTTCCAATTGAAAGACACTCCTCTGCTGAAGAAATCCCATCCATCTAGATTTCAGGGAATGAAGTTTAAGAATTGTTTACTTGCCTTTAAAAGCCAGAGAAACTGGACTTGCTAAGAGAATTCTGTTCTAGATTAAGTTTTACAGAAATACTGAAAAAAAAAAAATATTTCTTTAAGTTTTCTTCAAAACCCAGCCCTGAAATTCAGTTCTCACTCTGACAGCAGTTGTAATAGATGTAATAGATGTAATAGTTGTAATAGATGTAATCTCACCACCTCTTAAAAAAAACAAGCCAAGTGATCAATATTTGGGACCAAGTGTATTCAAAAGTTTGATCCACATTTCAAAGTTTGTGATCAATATGAAATCACTTTAGTGTGCCACAGCTGCAATAGGCATTTGACAACTTCACAACAGTCTTAGAAGACGAAAATAAGAAAGCAGATATGCAACTGAGAGTCCAATGGTCAGAAAAGAGGTGTCTGAAGTAAAAAAATAGATCTGGTTTTTGCCTGTAAGCCAGACTTTTGTTGTCAATTAGTCAGAGACAGCCTGGCACAGACATTCTATTCGAAACTTCAAATCATGTATATTTTTATCCTATTAGGTTCTTACTTTCACATCTCATTCTACTTTCAGTAACCAATCTCGTATTCTTTAATCGAGCGTCTTAATTCCTCTGGAAATCAGTGTCTAGCAAAATGATTTTGCATTTTTAAACAGACACATGGGAAAACGTTAAATCTTCCTTCTGGCACTTTATTCGACAAATATTAAAGGATATCACAGCTTTCTTCATGGCTTCTCTACTTTTCTCAGTAAAAGCAAGCTGTGCTAGACTGACAAATTATAGCTAGTGCCTTTATAAGTGATCTACTGTAGCAAGTATAAAAATACAATTAGAATAAAATATTTGAACACATTCCTTCATCTAAAAATGACAAACTGCAATATCTCTCCATCTGTCCTGTAGACATCTACATCTCCTACACAGTTCTGAATCTGAAAATTATTTCCATCAAGACTGATCTGATTACACTAAGCGTTGCTTAAACTCAAACCTTTAAACTTGATTCTGTTTCAAAGTGTAAAATAAATGTTGTCCTTCAGATAATAAATGTTGTATTCAGATATTGAGAGTGAGGTTTGTCTATGAGCAGATAAGTCTTCCCGTTAGAATTCTGGACATTTGTTTTCCAACAAGCAGGCCTCTTAACCAACTCTCAGTTTTCTGTTGATTACAGCATTATGCCACTTTTCATAAGTAATTTATTTTCTTTTGTCAATATTTACATGTGACACTATTCAAGCTTTCCAGTATTTGCTCAAAATCTTAACTTTTCTGGGAACAGAGACAAAATGTTTATTAGCTCAAAATCTTTGACATAATTTACTAATCAAAATAAACATATGCTAAAAAATGAAAGAGTAATATTTACCTTTGGAGTCAAAATGAATGCAAGACCTCTCATTTAAGTTTATTTCAAAGGGTTATGTGTGTTTTCAGTGTTCCCAAAAGGTGTAGTGACTTAATAGTAATAACAGAAGGCAACTGTAAAGCTATGATCTATTTTCCAGTGGAAAATGTTTGTTTTATTTGTTTTCTGGAGGAGAATATATATTTTGAATGAAAGATGGGTTTCAAAAGGTGTAGCGACTTAATAGTAATAATAGAAGGTTATTAGTGACTAATAGTGTAATATAGTTTAGTGTATTTTTCTTCTGTAGAAATTGTTAAACTCACACAGCTGAAATAAATCATACATACATATGTTAATAATAGCTGTGAACAACAATAAGGGTATTTTCAAAATACTTCTTCTGATATTTTCCTAGCAAATGCTTTGGATAAACAAACAAAAGAGAAAAATAAGGTTACTTAAGTTTGTGATTTTCTATGTCTGAAGCCGTCTCTACTTCTGGGCACATGAATGAGAATGAGAATGAGAATGAGAATGAGAATGAGAATGAGAATGAGAGCCTCCTTGTTTTACTTAGGTGACATATTATTACAGTAACAAATGTAAAAACTGACTGAAAATGACTGAAGATGGCATAGACTGATTGTGCTGTAACACATGCACTTGTTTCCCCACTTGTAACAAAGTACATTAAAGGTCAATGAAGGAGAGAAAACGTGAAGAACATTGTCCAAAGTGTCGAAACACATCACATCTTTTTAACCACAACAAGAAAGTTGTCTATCTTCTACATTTCCATTTCTCATTACTATACTACTGTTTCCTTATCTGTATACAGTCACAAAATTCAATGGCTTCTTTTATGCTGAGTCTCTCTTTTAACCAGTTCTGCTCACACTCCTAGGAGAAGCTCTCAAAACCTCACTTCATAAAGATTAGACAGAGTCTTTTGTGTATTCCAGATTTTTTTTTCCATTCCTCCCTCATCTGAGCTCCCTCCCTTCAAATGTATTTGATTAGCCTTCAAAAGTACCATTATCCCTACTTCTCCCTGAAATAATCCTTCTCCCTGGATATGGTCCTACTCTGAGGCTCAGGCCCATGACTGATTACCTGAACAGTTGGCTTACACAACAGGAAAATTAAATGCTCACATTTTTTTTCTGCACTGTGTACCTCCTCCTATGTGAGGGAAGAAAAAAAGAGAGGGGCAAAATCAATAATGAATAGTTTTGCAATTTGTTCAGATGCAGAGAATTTCTCTCTCAGGGCCAGGAACAGAATTCAGAAACCATTTTTTAATCAACATAATAAAGCTTGGCCTCGTTATTCCGCCTCTATGAATTCAATGCTATTGGCATACTGGCATTGTTGCTGTGGTGCCTGCAGCTTAAGAGTCTGAATTATAAGACCAGCTATTTAAAAGCATGAGGGGTCACAGGATCTGTAGTTTTTTCCTCAATACATTCCTATATTTTCAATTTTTAAAAAAATGTATTCTAATTATCTCTTGGTTAAAGCATTGAAACAAATTATTTTTTCCATTTACAGTGGTTCTCCAACGGTAGGTGAGAGCTGCAGTCCTGCTTGGTTTTAGCATGGAGCCCTCTCTGGTTTATGGAATTTCAACCTGCAAGGAAACTGCATAAAAGTCGAAGTTATTACCCTCTATCAAAAAAAGATTATTCAAAGGCAATTATGCTATTTTTGCTGTTAATGATCTAAATTCAAGGTTTTCATCAATGCTTATTATAGTGTAGATAAAAAATTCTTCCTATGGGGTCTTCAGTGGCCTTTCTGGAAGCTAAAGAACTTTCTAAAGACTCCAGGGATGTACTTTGCCTCAAAGTTACATCCTTTAGTCAAAATTTAAAAAAACTAATTAGCAACTTTTTACTATCTATTAGGTCTTTACACATTCCTACTTGAGCTACAAGAGATTGCCAAATCTATTCTGAGTGTGTCTACAGTTCTCCCAGTGTCCAGATTAATGCATTGTATTTATTGAGTACTAGCTGTCCTCAGTGGATTTCAATGTACTTGTCTTAGAATTCAGGTAATCAGGTCAGGGTAGGCAGAATGGGGAAACAAAAAGAGCCAAACCAACAAACAAACAAAACCACAAAAAACAAACAAACAAACAAACCCCAAAAACTTGTGGGAACTTGTGAGAACCCCATATTTTATAGCATACTTTGTACATATATAGAGTATACTATATATATATATAGATAGATAGATATGCTTTATACATATTTTACATTTTCAGTTATGTTCCTGATTCTGTTTTTATACTATAAGTTTTCTTTAAAAAAGTACTGCCAGAATAGTGAAGATTCTCAGTTGTTACTGAAAGAAGTGTGAGTTACATGCTTGAATAGTGTTGTAGGAGTAAGAATCAGTATTTAAGGTCAAAGTGTTGTCTGGTTTTTAAATTCTAGTTTTGGTTTTGTGCTGCCATATATGTAAGTGAATTTTCACTATGATTAAACCAACCCAGAGGAAAACAGAAAGTGTACTAGACTGCATGAATTTCAGAGCAGACAGACATAATCATCTGGTATCCCACAGAACTCTGGCCCAGTTATTAGGTACAGGAATTAACTTTGTACTTGTGGAGCTTCAGAATTTTCCAGACATTGCATTTATGAAAAACTTGGACCTTATATTATGCTTTTTTTTTGAAAAGGATAACAGGACAATTTACCACCATTTACTCCTCTACTGTGGGAACTATGAAAACTGGGACACACCAAAAAGTTAAATTTTTCTGAAGGTACCATATAAATGCATAGGCCCCTAAATGGAGCATGCTATTTTCTACAAAGTTTCTGAATAATTTCTTATATTCTTCTACATTTGCTGCAGAACCATGAGAGTTTTGATGCAGAAGTTGATCACCTCATTAAAGAAAAAAAAATGAGGATTTCACTAGAAGTCCCTATTCAAAACAGGGATAATGAAATCAAACTTCCAATTTGTATCAAAATGCTCAAGGTCGTGTCCAACCAAGCTTGAGCATCCCAATGGATGCAGGTTGTACAATCTCTCTGGTCACCTGCTCCAGTGATTGACCTCTCTCATTGCCAAAATATTTGTATTGCACACATCAGAAATCTCTGTTGCTGAAAATGCTGACTGAAGAGACTGAAAGTCCTGATGTCCCAGCTTCAAAAAATCCTCCAGGACACTCTGTTCTACTGCTGCTAAGCCTGAGACTTGAGAAAGTTTTAAACAAAAATTGAGAGAAAAGAGCCAGAGAACTGGTTTTAGGGAATAGATGATAAATGCATGTTTCCTCTTTTGTTCCCTGGTGGAGTCATATGCACACAATTGGGTAGCTACCAACAAGAGAGATGTGAGTTGAAACAGGCTTTTCAATTGTTGACTGTTTGACTCCAGAGAGGTTATATTAGCTATTTATCATGGCTTTTTGTGAACTCCAGCAGACTGCGGAGCCCTGAAGCAGACAAAGGTCCTGAGATGCCCCTCTAACCTCCCTAAGTTTTAGCATGGTGAAGTAATTGTTTGACATGTAGTAAAAGAGGTTTTTTTTGCTGTGACACTGATTTCACAGACTAGTGTACAATGAATGGTGCAGCATAGATCAGGGAGAATTAGTCCTTGGTTCCTGATGTCCAGCCACAGAAATCAAGTCTCAAGAAATTTGGGATATATGCCTAGCTAACATGCAAGCTAACACACATACAAAATTGCAGACTTTAAGAGAATGGACAATAAAGCTATATTGTAGCTACAGTCTAGATCAAAAAATCACCAGTAATATACAGTCTCAAAGTATTTATTGTGCTATGTATGATGACTCTATTAGATACAAAGATAGACACAATACTGTAAGAAAATGAAAATTATATTAGTGTGGGCTGTGTAGATTTATTGTATTTTAATTTTGACTAATTTGGAAAAAAATCAAATAGAAAAAATGAGAAAGTTATTCTAACTCGTCCCATTAGATACCTTGTAATTCTCATTCTGTGATTTTAATATTGACATATAACAAACAAAAGTTATTTCCAATGCCATTACATCCACAACAATGCCCCCAGAGTAGTTGAGTCTCATGAAAATTACGCATTTAGTTTTATTTCTTGTTTCAGAATAAGAAACACTCCAGAACTCTTAAAATGCTGAGAAAAATATGCAACAGCATTCACAAACACTTCTTTCAGGCCACCAGCTCAATTTATGCCAATTTATATCATACTGCCATTTCAAAACTCTGCAAGTCTCTTCCCGGTGACACTCCAATCCCAGAAGGGAGAAAGGCTTGAAGTGTAAATATTTAAAGCTGAGCTGAGTTTATACTTTGCAGGGGCACAGGGTTTAGAAAACAATATCAAACTCTGGCAACAAATCAGGTTTGCCTTTGAAAACATGACTGAATCTTTTGAATTGCTGAAGGATAACAACATGGAAAATCACTGCCTGTAGGCAGTAACTTTCTTGACCTATGGAGCAGGAGAAGGTGTGGCTGTGCTGGGCATCCTTACTGTGGGTTGTGATGGATGGGGTCTCTGGTGAAATTAAATCAAATGATGGTTTGGTGTCTGAGCTCTGAGAACTGAGATGAGAACTTCACAATAAGTTTTAGCTTTGCTGAGGGGAGTGCAATAGGTCTCAGCAAAGCACCCAATTATGCTTTTCACCAGAACCTTTAAATTCATCCCATGAACTACTTTGGTTTCTAATTAGAGAATTTATTTTTTCCTCAAACAACCTGTTCCTGGAAGTTGTATTGAAAAATCTGTTTATAGGAATTGTTCCACAGCAAGGGCAGAATGTCCGTGAAAGCTCCGGCTACAGTGAGATGTTTTGTTTCACAGGAAGTTCCTTTAAATTTCATTTTTGATATAAAGCAAAATTATAAATATAAAGGTTTATAGCTGAACAATAAATAGAATAGAAAGACACATACATGTAACAGACCAATATGTGTCTGAGTGAATTATGATGTTATATTTTTGCCACAGGCAAAAATACTGCAGGTATTTTATCCTGAAAAGCTCAGGTGATCCCTTGAGAAAAGTAGTGTTAACATTCAGAGGAGTTCCTGCTTTGGTGATGAATTCTCACCGAGAATTCAGGACATCCAGGAAGATGTCAATGAACTATCCCAGCAGAAAAACACAGCACTGGTTTATTGACTGGTTCTATGTATAAGCCTGGCTGCAGCCCTACCAAGGCATCCAGGCTTACTGACTCTGCCTGGAGTCTCCATGAGTTAAGATAACTGCTTGTAGAAAATCCAGACTGCCAGGTGTTGGATCTCAGGAATCTGGAGTTTTTTGGCTTTCTGTGCTTCCAGGCACAGATGCCCTGGAAAATATTGCGCTGGACCTGAAACCTTGGAGAAGACTTGTAAATATAAATAATGAGTTAGAAATCACAAATGTGTAGTGTGTTAGATGTGTGTATTTGCACTGGGTGATGGGCTTTAAATTTGATGTTTTTATAGTATAGTGGTGGTTATGGGATAAGATGGAGAATTTTGGGTGGTGTCTTTTTCTTTGTTCTTTTTCTTCTTCTTCCTTCTTCTTCACAGAACTTAGGTAGTTGTCTTTGGTAGGTCAGTCTAATGTCACTCTAAGGGTCATGGGAATCTATTAGTGGGTCAAAAGGACAAATAATGTAGGTATTAGACTTCTATTGGTTTGTTTAGCTTTAAAAATCCTTGAAGCAGGCTCAGCTGGGGCCATTTTTCCTACTTCTAGCAAGGAGCTAGAGGTGCTGTTATACTTTCTGTAATTTTGATAAGATATAATGAACATCCAAGTCCAAACACGAGAACTGTCTCGATCGCCTCTCTAGTAATCCTGGCTCTGAGGGAAAACAGAAAAGACTGATGACAAACCACTAATTAGTGGTGCAAAGCCCAGCATACACCCTCACAGCCAGGCTCTTCTACTCCTGTATGAGTGCCTGGGTACTGCATTCACCTAGCTACAGATATGATGCTCCCCAGAAAAAAACACTCAGGTAACTAATCTGATGAAACTGAAGGAAAAATTCAGCATCTTCCTGCTAGCAAACATGTTCTATTGGTCACCTCACAGGGCTCAGAACAATTCCTCATTCTAAGCTCTGGCATTTAGTATGATAAACTAATATTCTTTTCTGAGAAGTGTTCCTAATTTTTAATCATGTAAAAAAACAGTATTTTGTTCAACAATAGGAAGGCTAGATCTGACAAGCTGTTGTTCGAAAAATGAGTCACTTTTATTATTTTGGTTCTGAGGCCTAAGTACAAAAATATGCCATTCATTCACTATAGACATCCCAATAGTCTTCCATGAAGTATCAGACCATATAAAAGACTTATTTTCTTTGTCAACATACTTTGGTAAAAAGTCTTTTAGTGACATTTTTATGACTAATTTTTTTTATTTCCCTCTGAGGCCATGAAGGGGGAGAGGAGGGATGAGTACACTGTTTAAAATGTTGGCTGAGCAGTCTAGAGTGGGCTCCAGCATCACTTGAATGCCTAGACATTGCAGCAGCGTGCAGGTAAGGGTGTGGAAGAAAAATTTCCTCCAGCAACCCCACTCTGGGTGCTGCTGTTGGACTCAGGACATTTTGCATGTCTGGAAAAGGGCAAACCAAACTGAAATGCTGACACCTTGTATAAAGTGCTCTTGGCTTAAGTTCTATCACAGCATAATAACCTGAAAGGAAAAGGCAGCCTTTATTTTTAGCCAAAGTGCAATCTCCTTTTTATTTACCTGGTTTCCATTTTAAATGCTTACTATGCACAGTTTATTGCTGGGCAGTTGTTCTCTGTGGCTTATGGGTAATGGAGTTTGATTTCCCATTTGGCTCCACAGTGGTGTTGACAACTTACAGCCTGTGGAACCCCTATGGGCACTACAAAGAACATTCAAGAAAAGCTTTGCTTTCCTTGCTTTTCACATGCTCAGAGGACCATTTTTTTGCTGCACAGATAGAATGAGCAAGGAAGAATATTACTTTTAATGAAAACTACACCAAAATATCCTATAACAAAAAAGCTGGAAAAAAACGTAATCTAAGTGCAGACAGAGAGATTGTACACTAACAGGCTGGTATCTGGACCTTTACCAGGTCCTTTTTATCTTTGTTTTAGAAATAGAAAAGTATTCATTTAATTTGAAAAGCACTTTATTTACCAATATGTTTTGCTAGAAACTTGTCTCTGGGTGGTAAAAATTTTTTCAAGTTCCAACAGCCCCATTTATCTAAAAGCAGACATTGAATTCAGAGTTGCAAGCCAGACAGTACAGACTTAATAGTCTTTGCTTTCCTGCAATCTACCTTTTGTACTTGGGAGGCTGATTAATTTGGAGTGGTCATCCTGCAAGACTGCAGGACTAATAGGACTCAAAAACACAATTCTATGCCTAGGCTTCATCAAGGGGAGGCATATTTTTTTCCTCACATTTTCATTCTTAGTTTACAGAAAAATTTCTTTAAATTCTGGATTAATAAATCAAATAAAAGGACATTTTAATTGCTATTGAAAACTGTTCTATTTTACTTGCAACATCTTCTGTAGTTTTGGAAGAATAAAATGACAAAAAGTTATCAATAACAAATAACAAAAATATGTTATCGATTCTATTGAAGATGTTGGTTTGACAGACATGAGTTCAGCTAATTTAGCAAATAATTTATAACCCTGTTTTAACATTTTACAGTTTATCTTGTCTTATGAAGAAATTAGCCATTAGGCAAAATAGTGAGTCATTATTTCACTTTCTTGTAAGTGAAAACTGAGAACAAAAGATGGTAAATTGCTGGTCACCATGGATACCTGTTTCTTTCATAATACAGGTACTTTTATAACACTTATTTTGAGGAAAAAGTATAAATTATCTGATAAGACATTTTTCTATGGGGAAAAAAAAAATTTACATCTCCCTAAGCCTCAAGAAACCAAGAATAAATTCTTTTTCTCAACATGGTGAGTGGTGAAACTCTCAGATGTGTGTGGTGTGTGGAGGGTAGAATGGCAAGGTTTTTCAATAATTTGACTTTTTTTTTTATTAAAAATTTCCAAAATTATAATTGCTATTAGTTTGCAGGCATTCACTAAAAATATACATGGCTGCAATGTGATTTGCAAAATCTCGGCATAAACCAGTGACTTCCTAGTACAAGCCTGTGGCATTGACAGGGATCTGATTACACCCCAGTGATACCTCTCTGTTCCAGATGACACAGTGGCTCTGTATTTGAAGCTGCTGTACATAAAGTAAGTGAGAAAGCAAGTCTGAAACATTACTGCCAAGAGAACCTTGGGCTTTGTTCAGTCAAAATTTCTCTTTTTCTGGTGTCTGAACAACCTGACTTGTGAGATCTTTGCACTCATGGGAACAGGAACTTTTTCTCTCTGTTAATGCCACCTGCAATTTCTTTTTTTTTTCTTTTTATTTTTTTATTATTGTTTGGTTTTGTTTTTGGTGTTGTTTTGGTTTTGTTTCTTTTGGGGGAGTTCTGTATGGGGGATTTTTTGTTTTGGATTGGTTTTTGGTTTGTTTCTTGTTTTGTTTTTGAAGGGTCTTAACCTAAGGATCTAGACTACCAGAATGTCATTCCCTGAGTTGAAGCAGGTATCTTTCAGAAGTAATTGGACCTCTGGCAAATATGTTGTGGTTAAATTTGACTGCTTTTTTAGTAGCCACTCCATACACTCACAAACTGATCCCTCTGTAAAAATTATTCTATACTTAACAAATGCTAACTTTGAAATCTGTGAATCCATTTTTTCATCTCTGTACTCATTACTGGCTCTATCCAATTACCATGCTAAGTGTTGCTGCTTTTGTGTAAAGTCAATCTAGATGTTCTAGAAACAGAAACACTTCCTATGAGGAGTTGTAGATTTTCCTAGACTATAATCTTTTATACTTATAAAATTGATTTTATGTTAAAATAGTTGGACATGAGAGATAGCAAATTTTTCAGCAGGAAAAGAAATTCCAAAAGAATAAAAGCAAACCTGGTCATGTCCCATCCAACAGTAAGTAGTTATGGATTACTTTGCTTCTTGCTGAAGAGTAATGTTGGGTTTAGCTGGGTTTAACTGGAGAGTTTCCTTTGCAATCTTTTCAGGACAGGAGAATTATTATTTTTAGTATAAATTATCCAAATGAAAAAATAGAACCTGTTATTTGTGAGTAAACAGCACTGTGTTTGGGCGTGATAAATGCCATGATTCTCTCATTATTTTATTCATAAAAGGAAAAAAAAAAAGAAAAAAGATCTATTAAAAATAAGAGGAGGTACAACACACTGTAAATTTTTTAATGTTGGTCTCATGCTGCCTTGGGCCAAGGACAAGGTTTGCAATGTGCTGTTACACACACTGATTTAGCTAATTCCTGGTCTTTTGCTGTTTCCAATCCTGGAAATACAAATCCCAGCACACATGGCATGGTTAACTGTGACATTCAGACAGATTTACACAGGCCACCTTATCTGCTTTACCAGCTGTATACAGTCTTTTACATCACAGTGCATTCCAAGACAGGCAAACTTAATTTCCATCACATTTGGTGTGGAAAAGAGACTGTACTTGTGCAGCATCTGTGCAAGGTAAATGAGACATAAATGGGGCAAAGACTGAAATTGACACAAAAAAGTGGCATTCTGGTACTCTGAATCTAAGGCTAACCCTCCTCAAGACCCATTGAAACCCTTAAAGTCTCCATCACTGTTTATTTCCCTCTGTGGAAGACAAATATCAAGGGGCATAAATAAAAATACTAATTAATAAATCGGAGTGGAGGACAATAAAAACCCACAGAAAATCAAATTGCAGAATATTAAAAAGAGCTTGGTTATGTGGCAAACAAATATCACTAGCTGTGACTGCGGTGTTAGGGTGTTAACCCTTTAGTTGCGGCGGAGTAAAGAGACACAGTCACACGGTCATTCTCGAGATGAAAGAGAAGGCGAGAAGACAAAGTTTATTCAGAAAACTCACTGCTTAAGTAGCATGACTCACAAAAATGAGAACAGAATAAAGATGATTGGTCCAGAGAGAAGACACCCCATTCCCAGGGTCTGTTAACAGCAAACAGGTGTCTTTATCTTTATTATTAATTCCTCTGTGTTTTGACCAATTTATCTTTCCTGGGAAAGGCTTCTTGGCCTTCAGCTGAAAAACAGCTTATCACCCTGAGAAATGGTTCAGAGAACAGATCTGAAAGGCTCGGGCCTGGAAAAATTTTCCAGGCAGTTCTCTAAAAGCATACTACAACTAGCAAACACTTGACATGAGGGACATTGCATCTGACTGTTCTCATCCTGGATTAACAGTGTTCTGGGAAGCAACTGTGGAAACACTTCATCAGTCCACATGCAAGGTGATAAGGATGGACAATGACAGAGTGCTCACAGTCACTGCACCTTTAAAGTGGTATTTTAAAAAATTTCTCCTTCGAAGTTGTTAAGGCTTTTTGGTTTGATTTGGTTTAGAAGTGAAAATCGATACCTCTAGAACTAGTAAGAAATGTCGAATTAGTCTACAGAAAGTCTAGCTTCAAAAGAGATTTAGTTTTGCTAATAAAGTTGAAGGGATCTGATGTCTTCCTTCACAATTTTACTGACAAGAACGAGCGTGGTATAGTGCATGTTAGTTTCCTAATATAGAAATATTTTCACAACGGCACAGTACTTCAGGATTCCCATATTTTCTGAAATCTCATGGATTTTCTAGTCCAAATTAAATGTGCTCATGACCTAGTGAAGTTAGAGTTGTTTTATTATTATTATTATTATTATTATTATTGTCATTAACCTTAGGAACTTGTATTGTTTAAGAGAAACAAGAACTACATCCTGAGGCTTTTCAGCACTGCAGTCCATTTCCCTGTCCTCAAGCATGAAATGGTACTAATGAAAGTAGGGGTTCACAGCATGTACCTCATTCCTATTTGCCTTATTTTTTTTACCCCTAAGCACTAAAATTTATGACTTGCAGAATGCAGAAACTGGCATGCAAACAAATATTTGGGATAAGCAATTTTTAATATTTTGTCTGCAGAGGAAAAATTAACTGTTATCTGGAATTAGTGTGGTATCTGAAACTGACAGTCAATGTATAGACCCGGTTTAATATTTGTACCTGTAGAACACTCTAAGCCAGAGAAATCACAGCTTTAACAGTTTTAAGACATCTTATTGTATTATAATAAGATAAATATATTTGTGTGGATTTTTTTCTAAGTCACTGTCTTGCTGCATTTCATAGCAATATTTAACCAAAATCTTAAGAGAATGTCAAGATATAAACACCAGTCAACAATCCCACAAGTATTAAAGGTTACATTCTTTCTCCCCTTGCCTGAGGACTGTACAAGCCTATTCTAGTATTTATTCCTAAAGATTGGCAAGCCTAAGAATGGGTTCTTGAGAAAGATAAGAATGGATTTAGGGTAAGCTTTTTAAACAGCTTTGAATGGCAGCAGTCTATTAGGACTAACATTCCAAAGGCATATTATTAATCTTTTTATGTGAAGGCATACTGTCCAGTGCTCATAAATATTTTTTCAGCTGTTTATGGCCTTTTCCTTGTCAGATATATTTATTGTTATTGTTATCATGATTGATAATTTATTATCAAGAAGTCCTCTGGAAGAGTCTATGCTTGCCCTAAAGTCACTACCAGTCTATGCTGGAAACTCTGGTTTGGTTGGTAGATTAAACAAATAATGAATTTTCCCAGTTGCTGAAGCTCAGAGAAAATACTTTTATTTGCTCATCTGTGCCTCATTGAAGTCATGGACATTAGCAATTTTTCTTGTTAGGCTAAATTAAAGCACAATTTTTTTCTCCCTACCTTCACATACTCCAAAGGAGCTAAAATTTAAGATGCAATGGACACACTGAGGCATCAAAAATTATTATTCTCTGGTATTCTCATTCTGCAGCAGGCAAATGTAAACATATGAAATGTGTAGTGGCTGATAATGATACTAATGGGACAGATGTCTTTTCATACTGAATCTGCCAAAAAGTAAGAAAAAATGCTAGACTTTTTTTCATCTGCTTCTGTGTGATACATTTGATGCCCCAATGGACATGTTAATTAGTAATATACTTGAGGATTCCTTGAGAACTGGCATCCTGACCATAGAAAAAAGACATAATCTTGGCATTTACCACCTTAGCTTAATTTCCCCTTTCTAAGACCTAATTTATTCTAAAAACAAATCCCCAGCTTCAGCTAAATGGAACACATTCTCATTTTCCTTCTGCACCTTAACCCAAATCCCCTGCCATCTTCCTTCACTTCCTCGAGTTCACAGCGTGCCAGTTGATGAGCAGCTCCGTGGGACAGGCACTTGGTACCAGCACCTGTGCAAAGCCAGAGCCTTGTCTGCACTGCAGAATTGGGCAGACCACACCCTGCAGCATCAGAGCACTGACACTCCCTGTGTTGGGCACGAGACAGGCAACACAGCAACCCTTCTGGGCAGGGTATGGTTTCCATGTCTCCAAAGCTACACAGCAACAAAGGGCTTCTTTGTGAATTTTCACATCAAATTCCATCAGAACTGAAAGCTGAGCATGCCTGTGAAACTCTGGCTCGTTGGAAACGTGGCTGAAAAGTGGCAGAAATGAAGTAATGATTTTTTAAATATTTATGAAGATATACTATATCCTCTCACTTGTGCTGAGACAAATCTCAGAAGTCTTCAGGGTTCTCTTATGCTCCTGGTGAAGTTTCAAAGACTGTAAATATATCTTACTGGTCAGAATTAGAAGCCAGGGAAAATGTAGAATTTGTAGAATTTGTTATGGCAATGTTGAGGGTGTGGAGTAGGGAATAACCTCCTTAGGATCACTTGGAGGGGGCTGAAGCCAAGTTTTAGAAATTATGTAAAAACTTGAGACTCAGTAACATGGAATACATAAAAACACATTAAAAAGGGAAAAAAAAAAAAAGAAAGTGCTAAAATGAGGTGAAGGGAGCATTTCCAAGATTCACAGGGAACTCAGCTTACTCTTCCCTCTGACTTTGGATCTAAGATTTATACAGCAGGTTAAGAAGGTGAGACCAGGAACAGCCATGGACAGAAGTTGGAGAGAAGGACCTGGAATAAATACTCCTTCCTGCTCAGTCATGTTCCTCCCTGGCTTATATCCCCACCTCCCACACCGAGACACTCTGGCTCCTCTTCTGCCTTCAACTTGCTTCATTTGCAGCAACAAAAAAAAAAAAAAAAATGTGAGAACAGATGCTTTTGGCATGAGAATTTTCCAGACCACCTCTTCCACAATCCCAGCTGCTTCCTACATTGTGGCTAGCCTGGGTCTTCAGAGTTCAAGCTGCTCCCTATACAAATTTCAAGCTGTTTTTAAGCTGTTCATGCAAGCATTCTCAAGTAACCTCAAAAAAACTTCCGCTATTGCAGTTGACTGAACCATTGATGACCTCTAGAGTAATATAATTATTATGCTGTTTATTATAGAAAAAAAAAGTTAATATTACCTACTTTACAATGCTCAAATATGACGTGAACATATTCCAGGATTACAAGAATCCCATTTCCTGTGACTGAAATAAATGACAGATCAGTATTTGCAAGAAAAAAGTTCTGCTGGCAGAGACAGAACTGTCAGATTTCTCTTGGGTTCTTTGCTGATAGATTTTGACTCCAGGCCTATGGCTACACATTCACATACGCATATAAGATAAACAGCACCCAGGAAAACAGTAATCTCACCAAAATTAATGATTTCTTTTTGGTGAAATAGTTCCACCAATACCTTTTTTTTTTCCCAATCTGAACTCTCCCTGATGTGTTGTCCACTTGGGCCAGGCACTTTTCCAAAGAAATTCCCTGGCACTGCTCAGGAGAGGCCAAGGACCATTCTTAGTGGGCAGCACCCTCAAACCAGAGATTTGGAGACAGGATTTAGCACTAAGGAGGCTCACTGTTCATTCCTACTGGCCTCAGTGTCCAAAAAGTAATAAATAATTCCAGATACAGCAACACTCCAATTACTGCATTTTGCAATTTAAAGTTTTATATTTTAGTACTTATGGAGAAAAATTGAGTATTCAATACCTGAGTACTCAATATGAGGCAAAAATAGCTGGATTATGGATTTTACTGCAAGTCAGAATAGTTAATGTTGTACCCATTTTTCAGTCTTGGCCACAAGCCTGACTTTTTTGCCTCTTTATACTATCTGGCAACATTATGAGTCCTAGGGAAGATTTAAATCAATTCTTTGCTTGCTAGCCTGAGATATTCCTTCCAGAAGAGTTGCTGGCTGCCTGGTGCTATCCAGATTGAGTTGAGGATGTCATGAATTTCTCTCCTTTTTTACTAAGAAAGAAAAAAAGAAACAAACTATTTTGGGAAACTCCATCTGTGTTAGTGCTACCATGATTAGAGATAGAAGTGCTTAAACTGTCTCATTTCTCATCCTATAAAAAGAGTTATCAGCAGAAAGGACAACATACAAGTTGAACATAATCCTGCTCCTATATCAAGAGGTTGGCTGGGGTACTGAGGCAGGTCCTCCTCTTCAAGCTGTCTGTGAGAGATATTAGTGCAAATCTACTCCTCCGGCTCTCTACATTATTGTAACTTTTGCAATCAACTGCAAGCCTCTCCACTCTACCTTGAAAATTTTTATCTAAACATTCAAACAAAGGACACGAGAAACAGTGACGACAGACAGACAGCTGACACTGAGAATGGTTTCAAACACTTTATTATTTCCCAGCACAACATTTTATACCCTTTTCCCTCACATGCATAACACCTGCATGCCCTTTTCACTCATTTGTGGTTGGTCAATACACATCAGCATTCCCTGCTTCTTCTCCTTCAATGCTATTCACCTGTCTTATACAGCTGCAGCCCATTAGGGATGAGGCACAGCCACAGCCTTGTTCCCTATATCCCATAATCTGTTCTCCTAGAAAACACAAAATTAATCACAGAATTATAGAATGGTTTATATTGGAAGGGACCTTACAGATGATCTAGTTCCAACCCTCTTGTTGTGGGCAGTGACACCTTCCATGTTGCTCAATGACAGGACAGGTAATGTCCCAGGACAGAGGGAAAGAAGGATTCCTAGGCTAGGGCAATCCAGCTGGCAATTTAGGTCTATCAGTCCATCAGCAAGTAAATTGCTCTGGGTTTACACATAGTGGGAATAAGAGCAGGTTGGAATAAGGTATCCCATATAAACCACAGTTTGTCTAAAATCAACGTCCTGCACACAAGGCTGCATTGGCCTAGTGCCCAGCAGCTGAGAATGCCCATGTTCCTGTGAATATATAACAAACTGAAGAAGAACAGTGTGTGTCTAGGCTTGGCATAGACCTACTCAAAAAAGTGAAAACTACTGTGGGTCTAGTTACAAAGTGGCCTCAGGCCACAAATACATGAGTCACTTACAATAGCCACAGACAGCAGAAGCAATTATAGTCAAGAAACAATGAAAAATCTTCAGTCAAGGGCACCCATCACAAATTAGGTAATAGTATTCCAAAACTTCAGTGTCTTGGAAACATAGGTGATCAACAGCTCATGCTCAAGCAAAGCATGTGCTTGCTATTTGTGTGGCCAAAAGTTCAAAGGTAACAATAACAGTTCAGAAGAAATTATTTTAATTTTCTGAGTGAAGTGCCAATAAGTCCTTGTATTTCAGCTCACACGGAGAAATCATTCATTAGCTAGCATCTAAGCAGTAAGCTGGGGAGGAGATGGGGACTGTATCTGCATATGTGTCCCCCATGTATGTATAAAAGCAGCATGATTTCCTTCCTTGTTTATTTTCCTATTTTACATTTTTGCAAGATGCATGTGCTGCTTCGTCATTTATTTCACTCTTTAAATGATTTCTTAGTAGGTGTCTTCTACAAGGTCTGCCTTTTGTCTTTCCCACCCCACAGAAATCAGACTGTATGTGATAACTTATTTTTATAGACCTCTTTCCTTCCATTTTATTCCAGTCATCTTTGCCTATGAATTGGGGTTTTTGTTTGTTTTGGGGCATTTTTTGGTGGTTTTTAAATTTTTTTTGCTTCAGGAGGTTGTCCACAAAAGAAATCTCTGTATTGCTTTTAAGTGTCTCTGAGGTTGGTTCTCTAGATAAAAGGCTAAAAGAGCTTTTTGCCTTCTATACCTACACTGCGTTGCCAGGGCATTGCCTAAGAAGTTGTTCTTCATGCTTTATGATGATTTGAATAGCATGGGCTTTGTGACAATGTTCCTCATCCTGGGGAAGCTTTTCGTAGCCTGACTGTGGTGATAAACACATCATGGTTAAGGGAGATGAAAGCTAAGCAGCAGTCCCAAGACCAGAGCTGGCTTTGCCCCAGCACAGATGACTGTCTTTGCCTCAGGAGAGGGAACAAAACAAGTCACAAAGTGCCAGATGTTGGTGGTTCACAGACTAAAACATGCTTGGAAGCATTCTATTTGATCACATAACGAAAGGGAGAACAGTGGGATGAAAAAGGTATGAAGGAAAACCTGATTCTCTGAGACTGATAATTTGGCCTGATGAATATTGTAAAGAAAACCTCCACACTATGTAGTTTCATCATTATATCCAATAATCAGTATTTGCTACTCTGCCCAGCTCCCTGATTTTTACTTTAACAAGCTTTTCTGCAGCAGGAAACATCTTTGTCTTCAGTCCCAAGCAGTCCCATTGATGGTTTTTTATTCATTTAAATCTCCTTTTTATATGCATATTTAAAAGATATTATTAATTTGCATTATTTCTTAAATAAATGTATGCAATGACATAATTATTCTCCTGCAAAGTTACTTATTGAGATATGAAGTACTAGTGTCTCCCTCCTCCTATATCATCTTTAATACAGTGAGCGAATGGTTAAGAGCAAAGGTTCACCAACTGTTCTGCTTAGTGTGCAATTGGACACCACAGCTCCCAAAGGCCTAATTTAGGTGTTTTGCCCTTAAAGATGATGTAGCTCAGTGGTGGGAACCTGTGGGGAGCTTCACTTACTTGAAAACCAAAAGATAAAGCAACAGCCACAGCTCAGAACTGACTGGGACAAACGAGAGAAGCTTGCAGACCTTCCAGGCTGGCTTTTGTGCTGCAGGCAGCATCTCCACACTGTGAACCTTGAGGTAACACACCATTTCTTAGGGCTGTATGGACATGGGTACAATCTACTCCACATAAAGAGGGAAGTTTAGACACTTATGGGTTGTTTCTAGATAGTTTGAATGAAGGCCTTTCCTCAAAGACAGCTGTGTATTTGTCCCACAGGAAATTGAGGAAACTGAGGGAAATGTCCTGCTTGGAACAGCAAACAAACCCTGAGAGAGGATGTAAGTTGGCACGTATTGGGCTACTTGGGAAGTCATCAAGGAAACAGACATTAAATGCAGCAAGTACACAAATATAGGGCCTACACAGGTGATAAACCTATTAATACAACTTTTTCCAAAATACATGGACAAGCTCAGTAATTGCAGCCAAATTAGTTCTTCACTCCATAATATGCTGGGGTTTAGGGATGGTATTTCCCACTTTAGCACTCCCACAAAAAAGAAAGCCATTAGCCACTCCCCTCCCTGCTCTGGTTCAATATTTGCATTTGACACACTTGCATCCTTTTGAGCTAAAAATTCTGTTTATCCTTTCTAGCAAGATTTATATCTATATCTAATCTATATCTATGTATAGATAGATATCTATATCTATCTATATCTATCTATATATATATCTATATCCTTTATATGACTTTTATCATGACTTATTAACTTAGGCAATCTTCGTAGTAGTAACACCAGTGTATAAAAGGATGTCCCATTGTCTATGTTTGATCATCATTCCAAGGTTAACAACTGGAGATTTTATTACCTTCTACCCCCACTTTTACAGATGGCTTTTTAAAAGATGAATCCAAAACACACCTCACTGATTTCATTAATACAATGTACTGACTTTGTTGGTCCTTCTGCCTTATTATATACTCAGTTAATATGGACATTGCAGAATAAAAGCCAATGTAAAAATCAAGAAGATGTATGTGACACTCTAGACTGAAGACATCAGCTATGAATAATGACAGACAAATCAAAGTGCACGCTATGGAAATTTAAACAGCTTGTTGAGAAAGAAGATCTGGTATGCTATCAGTTATTGAACTGCACTTCAGCAATTGCTGATGAATCTTCAAGTTTATTTTGGAGTCGTTTTTGGAGTCATTTTACCAGACAGATTCCACATTTCAGTCACAAAACTCTTCTTAGGAGAATTACAAAGTTTAAGTGACAGTTGCATGCTAATTCAGTCCTAAAATCTGAAAACTTTAATAGTGAGCTAAAAAAACAGCAGCAGATGAGAAACTGTTTAAGGGTATGAGCTTGCATGGAATGTCAAATCTGACAGAAGGAAAAAGCAAATTAACTTGACTGTGTTTCCATCAGGTAGGAGGAGAAATGATGCACCATGATAGACTAGCTATGTAAGAAGAAACCTCATCATGCCCTACAATGTTCTTTAAATGTCAGAGAGCTTGCCCAGGAAGCCTTCCCTGTGTGTTGAAAACAGTGAGTTAGGATTAGCTATGATGTATCACAATGGCAAAACTAAAAATTTGAACCTGTTTTTTGGAGCTTGCCCAGAAACTCTTCAATATCTCACAGTTTTGTTGTGTTTTTAATTAAAGAT
Source organism: Toxostoma redivivum (assembly GCA_013397375.1). Taxonomy (NCBI): domain Eukaryota; kingdom Metazoa; phylum Chordata; class Aves; order Passeriformes; family Mimidae; genus Toxostoma; species Toxostoma redivivum. The sequence goes on from VXBI01024178.1 coordinate 848,420, forward strand.
CTGCCTTGGAGAAAATAATTCCATAAGTCCGCAATCTCAATAGGGAAGATAAAAAGCAGACATTTCCATTTCAGTATTTGTAGGCTGAAGAGCACTCAAGTATTTCAGAAGTTTTGATCAAGTTTGGACAGCTGCATTTTGTATTGCAGTTACTTCTGTTCTGTTGCTAATTTTTTGTCTTGCAAGCGGATTCCTTTTCCCTAACAATTTAAATGTCCTCCCAATTCTCATGTTAGAATAGCAAAGTAAATGATAAATTTATGGAACTAATTCCCAATACAGCAAGCACAGAATCTAATATAAGCCCAAAACATTTGTAAGAACCTACTGAAATTAATGGTTTAAAAGAATTTCTAAGTTCATCAGACTGATGAGCCCAGACAGTCTCTTTCACAAATGGAAAAAAAAAACAAAAACTACAAGAAATATGATGAATACACTGAAGTTCAGTGAATGTTGTATTACCAAAACCCCCAAACCCCGAAGACAACAAAAACATGCACGTAGGGTTTCTCATCAGATTTTTTAATTTATTATTAGACAGCTACTGCTTTTGCTTCTCTTAAATTACCCTTGTTATACTTCACTCATAATTAACTTCACACACACACACACACACACACATATATATAAACTTGGCTTTAGAACAAGCTGTCTTTTCTTTTGTTTTAAAAAAAGTTCCTGGTATACCAATCATGTTTTAAAAAGCTTAGAATTGATTTCTAAGGCCTGCATGGTTCAGTTGCCCTTCCAGCATGCTGAGGTCTAACACTTATTCACACTGATGCAGTGCCAGAGCTCAGCTGCTCCTGAGGAACACAGGGCAGAGAGATTAGTTTGCTCTGTGGGACACAACTTCATCTTACTGGGGTGATTTTGAACTGAAACCAGTAAGATGTGATAGACACAGGTTGATTTCTTGCTGGGTAATGCAGTGCAAAAGACACTGTGCACATGCCCTCCCATAACAACTTCCCAGTGCTCCAGTCCCGCCTCACAGGAGTCTGTGCTTCTCCAAATACTGAGATCACAGAAGCCTGCCAACCCTGGCAAAATCAAAACAACCTGAAGCTTTGCTACAGGCCTTGTTTACTGATATGAAACTTTGCTTTACAAACATGCATGGACTGAATGGAAATAACTGCTCCTCTGATCTCAAACAGATATGGCAAAAGAAAAGACAGTAAGAACTGGTTTTGTCAGCTCTAGAGAGAAGACCTTGCAGTGTTCACACATGGAAAAGATCATCACAATGGACAGAAAATATTCTGTTCTCAGCTTCCATTTGGGGCAGGAAAATAACCAAAGGGTTTGCAATCATGACAAAAGGTCAGGGTTTGAGGAACAGATTCCATTGAGCAAATTGTCTGGAGAGGCTGTGGTTCTGCCATCACTGGATGTTTTCTGAAGGAATTCATGCAAGACTGAAAAGATGGACAGAATTTTTCAGATTGATATAGAGAAGTCTAATGTCCCCTGTCAAATTTATTCCTTTCCACCTAATAAATAGACCTATTAATCCAACATCTTTGCTCCCTCACGGGCAGGAGGAAGGAACCTCTCAATTGAATATTTTTTAATGCCTCCACATCTGCACATTGTGTTGGTAAATAAGGCAGTGCCAAAGGTGAAAATCAGTGCATTGCAGAAGCTGCATCCTTGCTTCACTGCTGAGCTATTTTCTGTACTGATTGATGAGGCTGTCCTACAAACAGAATTATGTGGCACTTTTTTCCCCCACTTGAGGTGATGGAAGTTCTTCAAAACTGACCCCGTTCTCCACTAAAATGGATCTCTCTCACATGAATTTAGACCACAGGAGGAAAAGATATATTCTGAAATTCAGGCATGGATCAATTGAATAGAGAAAGTACAAGATTTGTAGGCTCATTATGGTGAAATCTCAGCTCTTAGTGGCAATTCATGAAGTCATTTTCTCCTTTGTTACTCATCCAGGTCACCAGATAATGATACTGAAATATAGCAAAGAATAAATTATGACTTAAACTGCTTGAACAAAATTATATATGACTTCGTCTAACCTGGACAGCATGAACTGCTTAAAGTATTCAGAAGGAAACACAGTCAGAGATATTCTGTATGCATAGAGAATGATTACAAATCAGTAATTTTCTCATATGCTGTGAACATGCCTAATGACCATCTGGTACAACTGTTTGTCAGCAGGCACAGTTCTGCCAGAGGTAATGGGGTCATGACTCATTGGCCAAGAGCTGGATCTGGTCTACAGATTTTACTGGCTCCTGAGAATCTGCTGTGGTTTTCAGTCTAAACTTTCCAATCCCAACACCCTCACCTTGTACAAGCTATCAGGTTATTCCTAACACTTCTCATTTCTCTTTGCTTTCAGCTGAACGGAAGATGGTCTGTGCACCTGCTGAGATATTGAGATACACGCTGTGGCTTGGACCTACCCACACAAAAAACATAATTTCTAAGTTTATAGCAGCCAGCTGTAAACTTATAAAACCTTTTCACTGCCCTTCTGAGAAACTGATGTTATAAAAGAGGAAAATAATTACTTTAACCTCTGTGTATGACACCTGACATCTTTTGATGCCTTCAAACACTACACCAATATCAGCAATGAGCACCTCATAATAGAGGCAAGTTGTTTATATATGTGCTGTACAGACAGCTACAATTCCCTCAGTAATGACAGCAGTTCACATAAACACATCAGAGATTTACTAGGCCCAAAATCTATTTCTTCAGCTTCAGGAGAGAGGAAAAACGGAGATTCACCCTAGTCAGATTTCAATTAGAATTGCATTTTTAACCCTGCAAAGTCAAAAAAAAGATCAAGACATTCACTCCACAGAATAATGTTATTGTTGAAGTTAGGGGATCTTTTTTCTGGGGAGAATAAACTGAAAGGAATGATGTGGTATAAATACCATGGCACAAGCATTGTGATAAAATTTTTGTACACATTTGGGTAATGTCACCTCCAGAATTTGCATGTAAGCAAGTAAGTGCATACAAAGCACCAGTATGGAAGAACTCCCCAAGAACCTTCCAGGAACTCAGAAGTGGGGCACCTCTGTCATACTACTGCTACAGTGTGAGGAGTTAGCACATGGAATTTCCAAAGCTATATTCACTTTAAGACAACTGTGCCTAAGACTAGGTCACAAAACCTGACTGAAATGCTAGCTTCTAATAAACTCCATAGCAAAGGTGACATTTTCATTACTTGGATTGTGAAACTTTAGGCAAAAAAAGGAAGCAGAACTACATGAAGAGCCTGCAACACAGTATTTATGTCATTCTCATGGGAGTAGACAAGTATGTGAACACCTTTAATCTCAAATATTTATTTAAAAGAAGTCAAGAATCAGAGTGTACTCTATATGATGAAGTATCCTTTGCTATAGAATGTAGCTAGTAAGATGAAATAACGTAAGACAGTGCTACAAAAAATCCTAGCCACAATGAAGCAAAAGTATTTTGTTTGTCCTTTTTCATGTATTTACTTAATAATTTATTTGCTTGGATTTTGAGATTTGTGATATCCTGCTGATCTAGGTGATTATGCATCATAATATGAGAGAATCAGAGCCAGGCTGTGTTTATCTCTCTCCATGGTACTAGCTTGTAGATAACAATGACAGTTTACCAAAGATTAATTTATTATGCTATTAGTAATTTATTAGTAATTATTGATAATGTATGTGGTCATTCCTGCTTGTAGCATTAAAAAAAAAAAAAAAAAAAAAAAAATTTTT
>VXBI01024178.1:852185-968818 GCA_013397375.1 Toxostoma redivivum
TTATAATGTATGTGGTCATTCCTGCTTTTAGCAAAAAAAAAAAAAAAAAAAAAAAAAGTTGTTTAAACTTCTGATTTTAGAGATGCAGTTTTGTCAAATGTGTTACAAGCCCATAGAATTCTCCCATTGAAAAGGCAACAAAAATAAAACTAAAGTTAAATAGATTTTATACCATGTACTTTCTGGAAAAAAAGCCCTGATAATCAGGAGCTCTGAATTACCCTTTTAAAAAAGATTGCCTTCCCAGGGTTATATTCCAGTTTATCTCTAGCACAGCGTGAACGAGTCAAAGTGTCAGGCAGAAGCATAGGGACTACTGTGCATCCATCCTGACTCTGAATCACAAAATCCATGAAAAATGTCTTTTCCTGGCAAGATCCCAGAACCACAGATTAGCTTGGGCCAGAAGGGTACTTAATGGCCATGTAGTCCAGCCCCCCCGCAATAAGCCAAGGGCATCTTCAAGTCGATCCTGTCGCTGGGAGCCTGATGTGCAGCAGCACGCTGCCCACGCCCCGCGCCGCGACGGTCCCGGGGCCAGGCAAGCGCTGAGTACTGCCTGAGCTCTCAGACCCAGCACGACCAGCAGATGCCACCTACAGCTGGGATCTCTCTCCCCATTGCTGCACTGCCAGACCGCGGGAAGAGATGTGACTTCAGGTGACCGCACAAATCTCTGCAGTGCTCCAGCTTCCGACTTTTAAACCAGCCTCTCTGCTGTTCGCGTTACCTGTTTCCTGCTGCCCAGATCGAGACGGACACGGCTGTAACTCTGAGGACCGAGCAAAGGAGCGGCGCCGGCACATCCCTCCTGCCAGGACCCAGCCCCGCATCCCGCCGCTCCGGGAGCCGCACCGCCGCAGCCGGGCTGGAAGAGGTCAGTGCATCCTTGCGCGCCCTTCGCAGCGCTCTGTGCAGCCGGGGAGGGGGATGCGTTTTGCTTTTTGGGGAGCACACCGAGGGCGCCGGCTGCCCCGCGGGCAGGAGCCCCGCAGTCTGCGCATCCCCGACCCAGAGGTGCCGCCGAGTGCCAGCGAGGAAGGCGACCTGGTCGGACCTCTCGCAGGCGAGCGCTGCCACCCTGGGGTGGCTGGTCACTTCGGGCGAGCCCGAGGCTGAGCGCTGTGCCCCACGGCGCTCTCACGATGTGGGAGGAGGGAAGGGGCAGCAGCTGGGACACCTGGCTACTGGCTAAGACCTTGGTGATCTGCCTTTGGTCCCATCTGGGTGGCAGTGGGCAGCATCTGTGAGATTTTGGTGGTTGGACGTTCCAGAGCAAAGAGCAGAGGTCTCACCTATTTTTTCCCACTACCAGGTCATCCTCACCGCCATTGAGCCTAGCCATTCTCTCCTGCGGCCATGGAGAACTCCTCCCTCCCTGAAATCAATTCCTCATGTGCAGACTGCACTGGGAGAGGACATGGGAGTCTGAATATGCTCACTACTCCACTAAGCCCCAGGTATTACATCACAGTGCCTGTCATCTACTCAGTCATCTGTGCTGTGGGACTGACAGGCAACACTGCTGTCATCTATGTAATCCTCAAAGCACCAAAGATGAAAACAGTAACCAACATCTTCATCCTCAACCTGGCCATTGCTGATGAGCTCTTTATCTTGGTGCTGCCCATCAACATTGCTGACTACCTGCTCCTGCAGTGGCCCTTCGGAGAGTTCATGTGCAAGCTCATCATCTCCATAGACCAATACAACATTTTCTCCAGCATCTACTTCCTTGCTGTCATGAGCATTGACCGCTACCTCGTTGTGGCAGCCACCACCAAGTCCAGGAAGGTGTCCTACCGCACCTACCGAGCAGCCAAGATCGTGAGCCTGTGTGTCTGGTCCTTTGTCACTGTCATCATCCTGCCCTTCACAGTTTTTGCTAAGATACACAAAGAGCAGGGGCGCTCCCAGTGTGTCTTCGTGTTCCCACACCCTGAGAGTGTGTGGTGGAAAGGCAGTCGGATCTACACCCTTATTTTAGGCTTTGTCATCCCAGTGTCCACCATCTGCACCCTGTACACCACCATGCTATGCAGACTGAGACACGTGCAGCTCCACTGCAATGCAAAAGCTCTAGACAAAGCCAAAAGAAAGGTGACACTGATGGTGGCTGCTATCCTGGGTGTGTGCCTGTTCTGCTGGACACCCTTTCACCTTAGCACAGTGGTGGCCCTCATCATGGACATCCCACAAACTCCACTCGTCATTGGGATTTCCTATTTCATCACCAGCCTAAGCTATGCCAACAGCTGCTTTAACCCTTTCCTGTACGCCTTTCTGGATGACAGCTTCCGGAGGAGCTTTCGCAAACTGATGGATCGCAGAACCGCCTCATAGAGCCAACTCAGCCCTCTGTCCTGTCCTGTGTCCCTCTCATGGTCACCTGCTTTTCCTGGGTCATCCCAGCCCAGAGAGTGCTTTCTCTCCAGTCTCCTTGCCCCACAGGGCTTCAGGCCCATCTCACTACCCAAGATGTGAACTGGGGCCAGGTGGATCTTTTTCAACTGTCCTGCACTCATTTCCTTAGCACTGCTTTTCTTGCCCTGTTTGTTTTTGTTAGTTGTTCTATTTGTTGTTTTCTTGGTTTTTTTTTTTTAATTCCTTCTCTCTAATGCTCTTTCTGACCTGGATTTGGAGTTCACAGAACTGCCGTGGGGTCCTTTGCCCTTTTTAAAGGCAAACCTTGAAACTCAAGCCACATGACTGTCTCAGTTATCGGTGATTTGTTCTCGGATTCCGTTTGGGTTTTTTCTTCTCTGAGATGTGTAAAAGTTCTTGTCTGGCAGTTCGTGTTCCTGAGGTGGAATAAATCTGAGCTCTTTAGTTTTCTTGGTCTCAAGGTTGTTTATTATTTTCTTATCTGTAATATTTTCTCTCAGCCCAGCAAGGTCTGTCTTGCAGGGCAGCCATGGCACACTCTCTGCCCCATTCAGGGCGGTGTTATCTTTTTATACTAAAAACTACGTACATGATGTTTACAATTATTTCCCAATTACTATCATCTATGTTAGACAGTGAACTTCTACTCTAAACCAATCCAAAAGTGCCAGCTCCACAATAGAAAATGGAGATGAAGAAGAAAAAGAAGAAGAAAGAAGGACCAAAACGTTCTTTTTCCTCGATCTTGTGTTCTAAAATCCCTATTCCCAAAAATCCTAAAATCTACACTTTCACTTTATGATAACACTATTTAAACTTCTGTGACTTTTAAGTTCTCATATAAAGCTGGTAATTTTTCTAAGGGCTATAATCAAACCCACAGATGTTCCTGGCTGCCTGCCAGGGTCCCAGAGCCCCCCGACAGGGGTCTCAGCAACTCTGGACTCCCAAAGGGATGTCTTAGACTCCGACAATTTGTAAAGCCCAATAAAAGTGTGCTATCAAGTGTCTTGCTTAATAATACCTCAGCCTCTTTCCTACCTACAGGACCTACTTACTGAAGCCTTGCAAACTTAGCAACAACTTCAAAAGATAAGGAATAAACAAAGGTATTGAGCTCATTTCATTTTACAGGAGAGCAAGATAAGGTAGTCAAAATCCATGATAACATGTAAGAGAGATATCAGTCTGAACTTAAAGAAAAAAGAGCAAGCCCTCCCTAGTGAATAAAAGACACATATAAGGGTTTGGAGCCACTTGCTGCAGAAAATAGCTTAACAGTGCACTTAGTCATTGTAGTTTGCAAAAAATACAGCTTTTGTTTATATGAGAAATGGTGATTACTTTATTATTTGTCATGTGTTTATGGGCTGTTGCACTCACAGATATTTAGTTTGTGGTCCTAGAAAACAGAATCACAGGGTATCTTTACAACCAGTTACCTTTCAAGGGTTTGAAAAGATCCTTCTGAAACGAGGGGAATATCCTGACTTTTTCCCTGAGAAATCACAAATAACTTGCAGTGGTTAGGCTACTTTCAAACTATCTCTCACATACTTCCACTTTTTGTTAAGATTTATTAATATGTCTGTCAAGAAGGAGAAACAAAATAAATTATTTTTTTTAAATAACCAAAAGATAGGTTAATTTTGCCTGAGGGAGGAGAGAGAGGGTGAATGAAAGTTTCACTAGAATTCACATGTCCAAACACTGCATGAGGAGGATTTTTCCTCCTGTGTTATTTCCTCTTTTAGTCCTCTAAAGGAAAACTACACAAATATTGAGGATTGAGAAACTACTTGCAATGACTTTACTATCTCTCATCTTAGTGGTCTTCACTGCACTTCCCTGCAGCAGATGCTAAATCACTGTAACACAATTTTTGTTAGATATTTTCCCCTCCACGGAATACAAAGAGGTAGGGAAATGTGGTTAAGGATTTGCATTTCCACTTACACAGGAGGTCATGATGCTTTCAGGCAGTGCATAAAGATTTGTATGGCACATGCAGGTTGCTCCTGTGAGACCTTGCACCAGGTCCTTTCCCACTGCTGCATTTTAAAGTTCTCCCATATGCATATGGAAAGTTTCTTTCACTAAATCCTCCCACAAAAACTACAAGTAAAAATTTTACTCACAGATTTTAGCAATTATGCACACCTGATACTTATTAATAACATATAACTGGGTTGACAATTAAATAATTTCTCCTTATAAGACATTAATATTCCCTGAGACAGTCAGTGCTAAGTTCAACACCCAGTCTAGCTGTTATGGAAATGGAAGGACTCCTTTGGGGAATGATAGTGTTGTTCTATTTCATTGGAGGGTGTATGATCTGACTCCCATCAGACACAGGAGCTGGTGTTTGAATGAGCAAGCCCAAAAGGTGTGGAGTACCCATTTCCACACCACATAGAAAAAAATGTGCTTCAAGAACCAGTGTCCCACACTTTTTCTTTCTGCCTGAAATGAAAGGTAATTAGCTTTTCCCACCAGCTGCTTGGTGATTAGTCACTTGCCATAGAGAGAGAATTTAGTCTGTATGGACCAAGCAGCAAAATATCTTTTTTTTTTTAGGCTGCTTCTACACACACCTCTCATATTCTTTAGTCATCATCTTCACAACAGCATTATTTGCTTAAAGACTACATATGGCTTAAAAAGTAAACAGTTCTATTCTCAGAAAAGACACATGCAGCACCATTGTGCCCTCATTGGTTGTGATCTTTCCCTGAAAACTGAGGAATGGCAGTTAAATAAAATTCCCTGTTAAACAGTCACCCTAATGGCACAGATTTGAACATTGTGATAGCGACCACCTAAGTGCTTTGGTCATGCTGCTATGCAGCTACATTTGTCTCATCACCTGCCAGGGCTTCCTTTTACCCCAGAAACATCATTGAAACTTTGGTAACTTTGTTGTGCTTCCGAAAAACCTGCTCTGAATCTATACATCAAATGCATTTCAAAGATGTTGATTGATAGTAATGGAAAGTTATAAGAAGACTGTTTTTTATTCCATTTTTATCTAGATTTGAATACCAAAATTTTAACTGTTCCTAAACAATCTAATCTGGTTCAATTTTTTAAATAAATAAACAACTTTCTAATCTAGATCAGTGTGGAGAGGGTTCTTTAAAATGTTTGTATTTCTCAGGAAATAGGAAAGTATTTTAAAATGTGCCTTTCCTCTTTGTCAATATTTCATTTGTCTTCCCCATGCTCATTTTTTGTTTTCCAAAGAGGAAAATATGAGAAGAAGTGTCTATTAGCAAATTTCACTTTAATGTGTCTTGGACTGCTTGTCCTTTTTCTACTAGAATCATAAAAATGCAGAGTATCACCCGTGGTGATATCATCCTTCACTAAAATCCTTCTCATTCTGAAGCCACATCTTAGCTGTTCTTCATTCCTCTTTTTTAATTTCTGGAGGAGGAATTTATGCTCCTCTACAGACCATGTTTAATCAGTTATAATGAACAGTTGCACATTGTGAGAGAGGACAGTTGCTGTAAGGAAGTATTTTTTATGTATAGAAGTATTTTATATGTATGAAAATGAGTAAAATAAAAACAAATCCATTTTCCACACAGCATAACCATAACTTGTAACTGATATTGCAGATATTTGATATAGACTTCTGGAGGAAAAGCAGAGAAAAGAAGATTATAGAAATAAATAAATAGAATAGAAATAAATTTTCTGGCTACCTGTGCCTCATCCTTCCCCTCTGTTTGTACCACAGGTGTTAAGAATTTTTAACTGTTGTCTGCTGCTTAAAAGCATACAGCAAATTTTGGGGGGAAGAGGGGGGATCCTTGGGGGGAAGCAAGGTGGAAGGAGTAGACAGGGCTATATTCTCAGGACTGTGGTTAGTTAGAGTACAAGGAGCACACACCTGTATAATGCCTGACGCCTTGCTCTGCAGAAAGCAGAGATGGGAAAAGTTCTGGGACCCAGCAGGGTGTGAGCCTTGGATAAACACAAAGGATGACAGCAGGTGTTTGCTGATTTGATTGCAGTAAAGCCTCATAAGTCAGGGCAGGAGAGAGCTGTGTCATTTTTTTCTAAGTCATCATTCAGGTTCCCACATGCCAAAAAATTGTGATTAAATAGAACCAGGCCTCCAGCTTGTGGTGGACTCTCAGCACCAAATATTCTCAATGCCTTGACTTCTAAAAGACAAGCTCTGCTTTTCATTAAATCATTAAAATCTTTTCATTAAAATTGCTATACAGCAAGCTATAGAGACTCAGAGTGTGTGACTATCAAGTACCCCTTCAGCCAGGAACCCGAGTCCATGTGTCCCTTGGTGGCTGAGACACATCCTGGAAGCTCTGGTTAAAGATATGTGACAAAACAGATATTCCATCAGGACCATGAGTTTTCTATAAATCGTGTTTAAAAATCACCCTGCATACTTTCCCAGCAACAGAATTTTTGCCTGGTGACTCCTAATCCAAAGCTAATACTGGCTACCACTCCTGTGTTTCCAGTTCCAGGATGTTTCCAACTCCTGCTTCTTTTTTATCAATGAAAAAGATACTTTTATTCTAATTTGGGAGCAAAATCTTCCACATTTTTCTTGTACTTTGCCAAAATAAATACTCCCATTTCTAAAGAAAATTAATACTCCATTTTTAGGTCCAATATTTTTAGCAATATTTTTGTCACAAGGACTTTATCTTAAATGAAGAATACACTGATTTTGACTAGTCATATTTGAGCAAATGGAGTTTTTTCTCTATGAGTTCAGAAGTTCTGGAATTTTCAGAGCCTGGAAAAAAAGTGAGCATTCCTTTTCCAGAGATACTCACATGAGATCCCATTCAATGGCATGACATCCAAAATCTCAAAAATAAAACATAATTAAATTAATAGCTGATTAAACAAAGAGAAAAGAAAAAGGATGCTCTATTCACCCAGTGCAGACAGCAGATGAAACAGCAGTTTATAGGCTTGAATTTAGCAGACCAACATCGACATTTTTGCCTAACACACACAGCACAACTTGCAGCTGGCAAATGCCCTGTGTGTTCACATGTGCAAAGTAGACAAGTTACTGTTAAAAGAGTCTGTGATCTTTTGCTCATTCTGGTAAGCAGCTGCTTATATGAGCAGCCCAATCATGATGGGGAAATAATTCTGCTCTTAACCCTGTCTGAGGGCTAATTTCTCACCAGTGTCAGCAAGGATCTTTCAGACAAGCCCATCACAGTTACAGTGCTCCCCAGCCCCCTCGGCTTGTTAGGCCTCTTTCTGATTCAAAACAGTTCCACTGTGGACAGTAGAAAAATTTTCTTTCTCAACAGAGTAAGACTTTTACACTGTTTTGCCAATTTAAAGCATGATTGCAACACAAGGCAACCGCTTTTTCTGCTTTACAAAGTAAAAGAAAAATAAATTAAATTCTGCATAAATTTTATATCTTTTCCATTTTCCCCATATTAATTCATAGTCATCTTTAGGAAGCATGAAGAAGATGCACAAACTGGCAACTTACTGCTGTTTGAGGCTCCACAAATGCTTCCAAAATCTTTTTCTGCTTACAAGCCTTTATACCACCAGAGGGAGTTCAAAGACAAATTATTCAGCAAATGTACTGAGTGGAAATGAATTTCTGCTGTCATGCCCGACACTAAGCATGCAGTTTTCTTGTAAGGTGTCTTTTCCTCATATTCTATTAAAATTCATTATTCTGTGATAAACAGAGTTATAATAAAATAGTTTTAATAAAGGTCAGAATTTTCTAGAGGCGTGATCCTAAACCTGCTTGCCATTTTTCTGTTTCTTTTTAAGCATCCACTTTCCAGTGTACAGTTAGAATTCTTACTGAGAAGAATGACGTCTGGATGAGCTGAAGACACAGCAGGTGCTGCACATTCCCACTTCCAGTCAATCAGCCCCCCGGAGGGACTGGTTTGGGGAGGACTGAGCAGGTGTCACTGGCATAAAGCAGAAGCTGTGTCAGCCTGCAGAGGCCAACTCTCCTCCATACCGTTCCTCAAACCCTGTGGAGCCCCAGCTGTCTCCAGGCAAGGATTTGTGTGTCTCTGTACTCTGCTTCACACCCTTTTCATTAGCTGGAAATTTCTTCACCATTTGCCTTTTTCCTGTCCCTGGTTCCTATTATCCCCACACTGTGTTTAATGTTTTGGACACTTCCCCTCTTTTCAGCTTTCAGCCCCGAGATGGCACTGGTTCTTCACTGACAAGCCATCGCTGTTTTCCTAAACCAGAGTTAAAGACTTAAAAAAAATGTTTCTGAGAGCTAATTTGGACATTGTGTTAGAGGACAATACAAATTAACAAGGGGAAACAAAAAAAAAATACTGTTTCTTTTATGGTAAAATATATGTAAAATAGCATGAACTCTTATGCATTATTTTAAAAATAGAGATTAGTACTTTTTAACAGACATTGGTTGAACAAAGTATGCTGAAATCATAGAAGTAGTTTGGGTTAAACCTAGATTAAAATTCCTTTATGCTCCCATATTCAAATTTTTGGTTTTGTTTTTACTAGACAGGTCAGTAAGGGAAGAGATTCTCAACCAAAACTCTCAAGTCCTTAAAAAAAACTGGGGATTTTCTTTAGAGAAGATATGTACAAAATATTTTTATTTTTTAAGGTGTATATTAAGAAAAAGAAAAGCTATATGATTCTAATAAGGAGCAAGTAGCTTAATAATTTAAATATCTGGCAGGATTCTTAGGAGCTGTAAGCAATGCAATGGGCTTGGATACTGTTAGTGCAATTTTCACAAATTAATAGCAGACGGTGTAAGATGTCTTTATAGAATATTACAGGCTCAGGTGTTGCTGCAGTCCCCTTCAATATTGCAGTGTATATTTATGTTTCTTATTGGGTGGAAGACACACAACATGCCACAGTGGCAGCAGATCCCTGTGGGAGGAAATCTGGGCTGCACCACCTGGCACCTGATGGGTAAGCACTCCTCAGCTCTAGCTCTGAGGTGTTTTCCTTCTGCGTTACATCCCTGCCTACTGAGGCCAGCTCAAATCAGTGGGAAAATGTTAAAATAGTGGAGGTGCTGGTTGATTGTTGTTATTTACTGCTGATACTGTGGTAGCACTGAGATGCTAACAAGTCTGGGTTATCGTGGTAGACATTCACCTACCTACAGAAAAGGAAGAGCTGTAGAAGAGAATTTGCAAATTAAGAGACTTCACTTTTCTGGAGACACTAGTTTCCTGGAACACTGAGAGGACCATGAGCCTGCTTCCCTCCTTGTTTAAGGAGGATGTACTTACCAAGGTGTATTTTTCACTTCTGCATTATATTAACCTTAAAACTGAAGCTGAAAAATTACACATGGGCTTTTATGCCTCACTCGCTGAATCTGTCTTACAAAATGGATCTTCAGCTAAAGAAATAAAAAGGTTGGTTTCTGGTTGGCATAGTGACATAGCAGCAGTATTCTATATAAAACCATCATGTGATTTATATTAGATACCTATAGAAGCTATTCATATTTGATGAGTCCTCAAAGTTTGGCATTTGTTCTCTGTGATGAGCTAAAGCTACTCAACTATCAGCAAGACCTAGTGTGACAGATCATTGTTGGTTTGTGATGCTGCAACATGTGATGGGAAATTTGGACAACTAAATATGCTAACTTATTACAAAGAGAAAAAGCACCTAGCTCTCATTTTTTGAGATACCTTGACCATTTTAAAAAAACAAACCCAAACCTAAAAACCTTGTCAAACCTAACTTATAAGGAGTACTGAAGTATTAAAAGGAAAAGATTCAAAAGATTGTGGTGATTTCCCCCTTTTTCCTAGGTTTTGATACTTCTCTGATATGCTTGTTTATTCACAGAGGCTATATATGGTAAAGAGAATATTAAAATGCTAAACATCTCGAAAACTTCTGTTCCCAAAAACTCAGAACAAACTTCAACTCTGTTGACAAACTTTCTTGGTGTGATGAAGAGTTCTGCTGACTCTTACTTAAAATACACTAAAATCAAAAACATGTCAAGAAATGTCACCTAGCTAAATAAATCCTGGTATAAATTACTTAGAACACAGTTAAATAAACCAAGTCAAACCAGAATATATGACTGGGGAACCATTGCAGAAGTCCGTCTAATAGGCCCAGCTGTAGCCAGCAAACATATTTTGAATTTTTTCTCTATGTTAATTAATGGGCTCTTATTCAAGGTTGATTAAATCTGACATGGCCAGTTTCATCCTCTGTGACTAGGCAGAAAATGAAGTGGCTCTCAGTGGCTCTACTACACGTTTAATTTTTTCCATTTTTTTAAGAACCACTGCCACTGAGTTACAGTACTACAGTTAGAAGCATTCAAGAAAAAAATAATATCCATTATAAAATGCTGGAACAAATGCACTATTTCAGACTTACCATTCTAGATCAAACCAATGATCTCTTATGTCAAGTAGTCTATTTTTAATGGATCTTGACATTGTGATGTACAGCTGTTTTCAAGGACATTATTACATAATGTGTGTGGGCAGGTGGCAAACATTGCTACCTGTCAGAATTAAATCTGGCAAGGCAGAAATAAAAACTTCTACAATTCTTTCAATTATTTGTACAGTGAGAGGATACAGTGGGCCAAATAGGATTCGCCTGGACAGGGCAAAACACTGACTACGAGATTTTGATTATAAATATAATCAAATCTAGTCTAAGACAAGGAAATAAGTGGGCGAAGGAAGAAGTTCTAAAGCATCTTAAGGGTAGGCAAAACGAAGCAAATACAGAAATTATGGATAAACCTAGATTTCTTTCCAAAATATGGCCTGAAAATTGAGAAGAAAAATTGCAAAAGAGAAGACTGAAACTCTGCAGCAAGCTAGAACAGAAGAGCAGATGATTCCACTTGCTGCATGTCAACAGGGCCCAATTCCATTTACTGCTCATGGAAGGAATGTGTTCCATCCATTGAATTCAGAGAGGGAGGATAAGGAAATCCCTAAAGCAAGAATATCTATTCTAATTTATTGTAGCATTTGAAAGACAAATGGACTTATATACAATGCCATTATTCATCCAATATGTGACTTTATTATCAACACCTACATGCTACATTAGATTAACTCTTCAAAACAGCTCTACAGTTAAGACAGATCTCACATACTACTCTGGGGGAATCCAGGTTCTGCTGGTTTTTCTCAAGTTTGGATGTTGTTCACTGAGGATGTTAAGTCAGGACCTTCATTTACTTCTGTGCTTACCTCTGCCCCATCAGTCTTCCCATCAATCACAGGTGCTCTGCAAAAATATTTTATTCTACTTTTTAGTCTTTGTCGTGTCCCTGTCAGAGTGGCAAACTTCACTCTGCATTTCCTTTTGTCTTCTGAGCTGCCTCAATCAAGTTTATGCTACCACTAAAATGGAATGAGGCAACATGTTCGTTACTGAAGTGTCAGCTGCTCTTCTGCTCCTCTCTTGTCTACTTTTAGGAGACTCCAGCACACTCTGCACCATGTTTCCCACTGCTCCTGCAAGAGGAATTTATCATTTATGGTGTGCTGCAAAACTTTTAGAATTGCAGTCTACCTGCTAAGAAGTACACACCTGTCAGGGGCCATGAAGAAAAGCAAAGCAAAGCAAGGCAGCAGCAAGGTTAATTCTTAGAGGATGGAAAAAATGTGATATAAGTGAATAACCGCTTCGAATGTTGTTAAAATATATTTGTACTCACAAAAACATCTTGCACCAATTTCTTAAAAGAGAATCTGACCCAAAGCAGCTGATATTAATAGCAATGGAGATAAGATTTGCTTCCATGCTGGGGATGCTGCATACAGTCTAAGGAACCCAATGCAATTCTCAGGCAAGGGTTTTGGACCCCCTCAACATATAATAATAAAATTGCCAGATGCTATACTTGCATATATGTATAAATCACTGCTAAACACATGAAATGAAACAATTTATGACACTAAATGAGGAAATTATGGACTTTACCATATAATTTGTTTTTCATGAGATTGCAGAGAAAAAAATTATGAACAAAAAATCTTTAGTATTACAGCTAAGCGCTAAAAGCTGTAATACTAATATGCACAAGGAATCAACCAATCTAAAGAATTTACTAAATTAATGAAAATCATCCAAATCTTACATAAAATTTCCAACCACCTTCCCAGCAATTTTCTTGCAATAAATGGGTCCAAAACCTGTGTCTTCAACAGTGTTCATAGTATATTATATATGTATTATAACAAAGTATGTTAATTCAATTGCTCCAAAATTAAATTACAAAGTTTTTAACTCCATTTTAATTTACTTTCTAACAGAATATTTAACTGAGTAATATTTCATTATTATTAAACAAAAAATCTGATTGTCAGGTGTTTTATGTTTTTGTTGCATTTTGTATGTATAGAACTGTAACTACAATATGCTAAGTAGAAAACTATGGTTAAAAATGAATTTTCTATATATTTGGAACTCTGCTTACAAAAATAAAAAAGTAATTGCAAATGCCTAAGAAATTTATGTATTGTGTAATTACAAAGTGCTAGAGGTACAATTATAGACTTGCTAATAAGCTTTTCACTTCCTTCCCCCTTATTTTAAATATTGCTTCATCTTAGATGATTTATTTCTTTCTCTCATAACAAGAGAAGGTTTTCCAAAATAAGGATTTTCATAGAGCTTCACTGCTTGTTTTGCAAGGGAATAAGTTTCCAGAAACTGTTTCTACTCAGCAATAAGCTCTTACATAATTATTTTAAATAGAGTAAGTTTATGAAAACCTCCTAGAGCACCTTGGTTTAATGAAAATTAAATCAGAGCTGTTCAGTATGTTCCACTGCTTGGAATAAAATGTAGTTTGAATAGGAAGAAAACCACAACCAAACAAAATAATCCCTAGGTCTTTGAAATTATACATTCAAACCTTGAATGTTTATTTGGAAGCAGCTACTTCACTACAGCCAGAGTAGAGATGATTGCTTTTCCATCACTAACCTTAAGATGCAGAGGGAAACAGGGAAACAGGGAGCAACAGGAAAGAATTTGCTGCAGGAAGGATGATGACCATAGGCAAAAAGCAAGGACAAAACCCAAAACAGAAGTCCCTGGTTCTGTCCTTTCGTGTTCTCTTTGTACCTTTCAGTGAATAAATGATGCATTGTTTAAAAAGCCTTAACTGCAAGGAAAGATGTGCATTTGAGGGGCTCTTTGCAGTCTCCTTCAATTGCTTGTCCAAAGGCTGCCTAATTCTACCTCTGTACCAATTTAAAGCAGAGAGGGCCTGCAGAAGGGATGTGCTAACAAAAAGCCTCCCTGAGGACCCTCAACACCAAAGACTGTGTTTATCTACCACAAAAATAATGATTTCCTGGGTTGCAATGATGTTTCCCAATCTAACCAGAGTTTGATCGGCATCCAAGACCTTTCTTGTTTTCACTGCAGCTGTCATGTCTGAATGCAGAAACTCATCCTCAACAAATCTGTGCTTATTAGGAAGTTACTTTAACAAAGTATTTCCAACTGCCTCTGAGAAAGACTTCATAAAAACAATTTTTTTTCTGTCTGTTTGCCTACATGGTAACAGAGACAAAAGAGCCATGTAGCACATCATACCTCATGTATTGTTTGTCAATACATCTTCACTAACAAGCTTGAAACACTAATGGATGCAACAAAGACACGTTACAAGAACAGAATACTTTCTCTGTGGAAAAATACAAGAGTGAGCATGGTACTTTCTCCACTTTGCAAATGGTCTCACAAAGTAACAGCAGAAGCCAAAACTTTTCAGAAGTTGTATTATAATCAAGGACAACATAGGCTTTGAAAAACATTTACCTCAGTAAACGCCCTGCAACACTGTCTCCTGTATGCTTATGTTGGTATCACATGAATGTTTCTTTTCTCTTCAAGGGTATGGCTTTACCTTACGATACAATTGAATGGTTTAGTCTTTTCACAGCAGCAGTGCATATATATTTAACAACCTACTGAGACATCTGTATCCAAAATAAACACATTTTAATAAATAGGAATTTTCATTAAAATGACACACATATTGATATTGTGTATATATATGTATATGTGCACACACATTTCTGCTTCTATCTTCAAAGAAATGTCTGCTCAAAAGCCCTTTCAAGACACAATACTGTGGCACAGCTAGGAACACCTTAATATCTTTATGCAAAGAACAGCTGTACTCTCTAAAGTAAAAAACTTCTCCATCTGAACCTACCTTATACACCTATTTCCCATGAAAATCCTAGTCAAAGAGAGAAGGATTTTTTTCCTTCTGCACAGATCAGGAACTTTTTAAAATATGCTAAACTGGAGAAATAGCACAAAGAAAAAATAATTCTGAGCATGTAATCTAACAGGTAATTTTTATTTTCTCTCTCCTCTTGTGAGAGACACCTACTCAAAATTCAATGAAGTGGGAATGGAGACATACATGCCAAAAATCTAATGTAGAATATGTTGTAAAACAATAACTACTGTGAAGTACATTTCAAAGCAGAAGTGTTGTTCAGGGTTGGCAAAGTGGGAATAAATAAATAGAAAAGGTCTGCTCACATGCTTTGATCGAGGTCTGTCCAAATTTTGAGCTGCTTTCACCATCCCCTCAGGAGGGGATTCTGCCTAACTAAAAATACAATGACCAGATTCTAGCAACCTGCTTTAGCTGAGCTGAAGATGGAAATGTCTTTAACTATACTTTCTCGAAGTACAAGCTGAGGAGTAGTTATCAATAACCCTAAGAAGGAAGAATAATATTTGCATCATCAGAAAGACATTTCAGGTCACATTATGGCTGCAACTGATTACTACATATGGCTGGTAGATTACTCGTGATTTATATCCAGATGTTCACCTTCAAGAGGAAATATTTTCTCATTGAAGTTTCCAAGAGACAGCATTTTATCCAAGCAGAGAGGTGCTGGAAACAGTTTTTTTCCTAAAGAAAAAAGATCCTTACTTATTTTAAGTAAATACTATTGACATTCTAATAATGATTTGTAGGATACAGGCATTACATATATTGAGTTTCACCCAGCTATATCATCCCACAGTTATGCAGGCCTATAGATTACACCAGTAATCCTATCAATAGTTCTGTAATAACACAGTATCTCAATGAAAGAGATTATCTAAACACAAAAAAGAATGCCCTTATTTTAAATGGAAATAGTTTGTCTTCTGAAGGAGCTTTGCCAGGAGTTAAAACATCAATTTTTTATCTATAACTCTTTAGCAAATGAACTTCACATGTACACTATGAGCTCTCATATGCTTAAAAGAAAAAAAAATCTTCCTTTGAGCTGCTCTTCTTTTAGAATCTTCACTTTTTGATCCTACCTGAGTCCTTTGCAATATCTCAGATAGCAGAAGTGGAAAATAATCTCTCTGTGCTGGCACATCAGCATCAGGTTCTGAAAAAAAATTGTTAAACAGAGGATATGAACACTGAAGAGTTAAAGGGGAATGCCATTTACTCAGCTCCTCAGTAGTGCAAGTTCACATCAGTTTCAAGAGGACAGTAATATTTTTAAAGGATTTTGTCATATCAGATTCAAGCCATACATTTATCTACGGTCGTATATCCTCAAATTCATTTTACTGCACTACAGCTGATTCTAACTTTTTCTTGTAGTACAGGCAGTACCACTGATGAGTTTTAAGACTGAGATATAATGATTAGTCTCTAGTTAAATCTTTTGACATCAACAAAGGTGCAGGCTACTTTGCATTGTATTGCCCACACTGGAACAGCGGTCTTGCAAACAAGGCAAATGGTTAAAGACACAGTCACTCTCTCCACTCAAGTATTTCAACTTGTTCATTGCACTGCGCAGATCGTGTTCTGCAAGTTACAAACGTAACATTCCAAAGCTCATAATTTCTGTTTTTAAAAAAGTACTAGGTCATTTGTAACTTCATTAAGATCAGCAACAGCTTCTTCACGGCATAAATTACCATTTCTCAAAGTACCTCCAGGGAAGATATTTTTCTTTTTTTCTAGTTTGGTTTTCCAAGTTAGAAACCCTCTTTGAAAGCTTCAGTAGTGCATTTGGTTGGCAGTTTCCACCTAAAAGCTAAAACCAAAATCCATCAGATTTAAGTTCAAAATGAACAGTATTGAAACCCAGCTAGTATGACCAGGAGGGAAAAAAGAGCCCTCTTAACCAGATCTTATAGAGAGAGGAAAGCCTGTACATCAGAACTGCCAAGTGATCACTGTTTGAAATTGGTGCTCTTTGCTAAAAAGGGATGCAGACTACAGCAGGTGAATAAATTATTTACTTACTCATGGCAGTGTAGTCTCCTCTTCTTTAAGGGGCCATGTTTTGAATTCCTGCCTTTAATGTGCACTTTTTTCTTCAATGACTAATCAGTACAGATGAAGTCAGACGATAGAATTAAAATCATCCCGTTATTTGGCAAACATTTTCTGCCATCTTGCTTGTGTACACTTGCAGTGCTTCTCAAACTTTGCTCTTCTTTCACCTCCCCTCTGCTGTTCATCCCTTGACTTGGCTATGACAAAGGGGATAACTACCATTAAGTGCAGATGAACCCCCAAATATTGGTGCTTTGGTGTCAGCAGCTGCCAAATCATTTGGACATGCTGGTGGCTGGAGTTTCACCTCTAGAGAGCCTTTGAAGCTTATTCAGGAACAGGATAGGAAAGGGCACAGCACATCCTGGTGCCAGTGGAGTGTCCACAGTCTAAGTGACAATGATACAGGGGTAAGGCTTTTTCATGCACTACAGACTAGAGCAAAAAGGGGAGAATTAAAAGTCTGGGAAGAGTCATCAGTATTTCCCGTGCTGTATTTCAGGCAACAGAAATGACCAAAACAGTGAAAAAATGTGGAAAAAAAAAGTACGAGCCCCATCACCTTTCTGCCTTCTCCTGCCTGCATGCAGTGCACCTCCCTCCAAATTCTAGGCAAGTTGCTATGGAAACTATCAGCATGGCTACAAAACTAGGGAGAAATTGTATATTTCGTCCATATATACATTATTTAATTTCATCAAACAAAGAGAAATGGTACAAGGTGGCAGACCCTGTTACTAAGACAGTTCTACCCTGGGGAAGGAAGGACTTTTTGCAGAAGGGATCTTAGCTGACAATCAGCCCTTTGGCCAAGGTCATCCAGAGGAAAAGAATATCAGCAAACTCTGCCCCTCTTCAGTTTAAGAGTGCAAAATGCCCATCAATGACTTTCATTTATTTGTTTTGTTGAACTTGTGTAACCTGACAATAGAAGAGTCACATCACTCCTTTCCTCCTGTTTTGCACCTTGACATAGCATTAGGAATTTATTCCCTTCTGTAAGCAAAGATATTTGGGGACAATTTCCACCTAGTAGCTCTCTAAGAAGGCACTGAGCATAGGTGTCTCCATCTCAAACTTATCTATCTCAAAAGAAACAATGCAGATAAAGGAAATAAGAGAGGAAAGAGAGCAACATATGATAGGGGCTTTCAAATGACAAGGTACACAGCTAGATCCAGCCTTTATATTTCTCCCATCCCTCTGAGAGTTCAAAATATTCCTACACTGTTTAATAAATTTGAAGAAAAAAGACAAATATAGCACTTTGTATATAAAGAAACCTGTAGGAGAGAAAGAGAAAGTAAGGGTCTCTATTAATTGTTCCTGGGTTTTATTTCACTTTCTTAAAACGAAAATGCACTTAACAGTTGCTGAACAACCACTTCAGAAATCTTTTGCAACTCAAGGCTTTTTAATGGCAGTGTACAGATGGGTGGAGTAAACCGGAAGATTCAAGATGTGTTTGTTACTCTGCAATTGCTCAAGTAGGATGAACAGTCCTCTATGGGGATATTGGGAGAACCTGACCAGAACCTGTGCCTTCCTCTTTGTCTTCTTTTCCCCTTCAAACTGACAAAAATGTTTCCTAACCAGCAAAAAGGGTAAGTTTTTTGTAACTCATTTACCTTCCTCTTAATTCTCTCTACCATACTGGTTTTCTTACCACTCTCTCTGTCCTGCCTCACTGAAAAGAAAAAAGAAGGAAATACAAGGTAAATCATTTCATGACAAAACTTTCAAAGCTATAAAAAATGGGGAAGTATTGTAAGTTTAGAACTGGAAAAAGAAAGCCTTGTCTTCTTAGGCCCCAAACCACTAAACACTGATCCAGTCATAAGCACATGAATAATCTAAGTGAGCTCTTGGATTCAAGCCAATAGATAAATGTTAAATATGTGCCTGTCCTAGCCAATGCACACAATCTGGTTTAAATGTGACATTTACATATATATATATATCTCTTTTGCAGTTGGGGAGATTAGAAAAGCTGTTTATAAACCAGAACATGAGGCTAAATTCGTGATTAAAATTGTCCTGAAAGTTTCTCTGGTGATATTGTGAAGCACTGTATAATTTTATTTACAAGAGCTTGGAAAAAACAAATTTTAATGCAAGTTGCATTTAGTCCACTTTCCACTAAATATGACATGTAGACAAGCTATGAAGAGTAAAACAGATTCTATGCACAACAAAAAATTTCAAAACAACTAAAATCCATGGGGTGTTGTCGAGTGTTACCTATTTCAGTGGCAGTGAAAGACAGCTGGGAGTTAAAATTACAGTTTAATTTGCATTAATGCATTTGCACAAAAAGCACAGAAAGAGGAGAGCATCTTATCTTTTTTTTTTAACTGAAATTCAAGGGAGGGATAAAAGAGGATGTTTTACTCTGCAAGGAAAATAATTGTTCGAGTTTGACAGGCAAATTGAACTAACTGCATTGAAGATAAGTGAATTTAATGTTTCCAGACTCAAGATTTTTACTGGCTTAACTGTCAGATAATAAAATAAATTTCAGCTTTTTGCAGCTTAGGTAACATTTTCATATTTTCATAAGTATGTTTTCTGAAATCCAGGCAAAGATAGAGATTAATAAACAGAGATGCTTCAGTGTTATCTCAACATTAAAAGAGAAGGAACTAACCCTGCATCCTTTGCATATACCAATAACCTGATCCTGTGATAAATTTGTCTCAGTGGGACTAGTTGTTCCACCACACTCATAAAGTTGAAGAGGTTCCTCAATAGCTTTTTAGCAAATCTTATTGATGTCTTTGCAGAGAATTTGAGCAGGTCTTAAACCTAGTCCTTAAGGGACTCTATGTCCATTATTGCTGCAGTTGGCCTTTACATATCTCATCCTGCAGGAACCCTGCTGACAATCCACCATCAGATCAGGCAATACAGAGGAGATGGGATGGGGACACTTGCATAAGCCTTTGAGAAGAAGGGAATGCCTAATCTGGCATTCCCTGGTAGGGGAATGGTAGGGAGCTGTCACACTTTACAACACACCAACAGTCTCTGCTAATGCTAGCTAGCTGATTAATATTTTTCAAAATCAGCGTGGAGGCAGATGCTTTCTTCCAAAGATTACCGTGGCACCCATTTGCCCCCAGTCCAGCAGCCCAGTGGAAAGAGTTTAAGGAGGAAGTAGATGAAGTGCAACCAGTCAAGTTCAATGATCATATGTTCCAGGATCCTCTTGTCATCACAAAAGTATTGCAATCTGAGCACTTCATGAAGCACACCACCAAGGCATAGGTGCTGAATGCTACATGAAGAGCTTTCCAGTTTATGTTCCCAGCGTGCAGTGGGATTAGCTCAAGGTGCAGGATGGGACACCATATTTCTTCATCCCTGTGGGACATTAAGACGCTCTGAGAAGACAAAAAACAAAACAGGGTAATGGAGCAAGCAGAGTAGGAGTATGTGCTGCAAGTGCTACTTGGGTGTTGTCCAAAAGGCTGGCACACACACATGGGCCTACACAAATGGTGTGCAGGACTGCAGCTGAGGACAGAGAGGATTACAGATCCCAGGCTCAGGCAGAAGGTCTGCCATGTCTGCATGTTGTTTGGGTGGGGGTTGTGGGTGAAGAGTTGTGTGGATTCAAGGAATACTTCCCTTTTGGAGCAAAATGGAACAAGACTGGGTCATGCTGTGCATTGCACAAGTGATGTGGGATCAACTTTGCCTATGAGTTGTAGGACTGCAATTTTAGCAGAGCACAAGATAGGTGGAGATCCATTTTACCAGTGGTAAGGAAGTTGTGTCTGCTAGCATGTCCTCTCAGTTTGGAGCCAAAAGAGTTGTGGTTTCTCCTAAAAAACACTGAGGTCTCAGCAAAAGACTGGAATCTAAGTCTCTGGGGAAACTCCTTGAATCAAAGGATAAGCTAGCCACATCACTTCCCTGAGGAGTGGGAAAGATGGTGCTTTCCAGGATGCTCCATGTGGGACTGCTAGCCCCAACCAAAGGAACAATCTGTTAGTTTGGCTCAGTGAGTAGCAACAGCCTCAGTTCCCAACACAGGAGGCAAAGGAGGGACTTGGCTGTGACGAAATAGGTCAGCCTGGGCAAAGGACAAACCTGTATGTGACTCATCAAAGTCAAGATCCAAACCAAGCACCTGCACAGTACCCATGAAGTATCTGTGATCCATCTTGTCAAGTTTCTTCCTTGATCAAGGGACAAGAAGATAAGCAGCAGACAGCTCCTATATGTCAGGTGGAAAAGGCCACAAATCATCAAAATGTTGTTACAGATACTCCAGCCCACAAATTCTGACATCTGATCTGAGAGAATTATGTTCCCAGCACATACACATTCTTCAGCAGTATGTCACTTCCTGCAATATCATAATTTCCTCTGAGGGTCAATACTGAGTGCCAATTCATCAATTTGGGGAAATTTCTCTCCTTTAATGAAAGATGTCTTACTGCATGAGAGTGTGAGAACTAATTCAAACAACAGCAGAGTCCAGGGCCCACTCAACCCAGGGCTCACAATAAAATTGCATCATCAGCTGGTCAATGCCCTAGGGCTTTTCATTAGGTATTTGGCAACAAGCTTCAAATAAAAGTAAGAGTTCCATTGTCCTAACTCTTCACACTGACCATTTTAAGCCCTATGCCATAGGACCTACCAAGGACTGCAATGAATAGAATATGAAAAGATGGGGTGCACTTGACCTCCAGATCTCAAGAAGTACTGCTGTCTTTTCCTGGACACAGGTGATATTTTTCTTGTCACCTCTGTTTTTTTTCCAGGCATTGGATGCCTGTCATGGTTCATAGACACATATCCCCAACAAACATGGACACACAGATGGACAAAGGCACCCCAAGCTTGATGTGCTTGGATCTTACATCTTCTGATATTTGCTACATGAATTGCCAGGGAAGCTCAGAGAGAGAACTCTGAGAGAGATATCCCGATACCACATCTCACCATTGGGTGATCATGTACAAAGTCATTCCGAAAGGATCTGCTCCCCGTGTTTGCTCTCCACATCCTTCCCTCTTCATTCTAGGGTAAAAGCAAACCTCTCCTCCACACAGGGGAAACAAAACTCCTAGAAAATCACTACAAAGCCCAAACTCTTGATATCATTCTTGCTGGAAAGCCAGTACATCAGTCTCACTGTAGAGAAGGGACAGACACTTGTCAGAGACAAGAGGTTGGAGAATTTTTGATTGCTTGTTTTCAAGTCTCCATTTAATGAAAGATGGTTTTGGAATTGCTGGGTAATGCCAGTACAACCCCTTTGTATGGCACATATATGTAAATTCATGGTTATACATGAACACATATCATTCTAAGATAAGTTTCTCCTCTGACACCCATTTGCACAACTCTTTTCTGAACGAGCAAAGAAATGAAACATATACTGTCAGATTGAAATGGGTTCTAGGAAAATGTTTCTCCCTACAGTATTTCACACATTTTCAAAACAAGAAGCCCTCCAGCCCCCAGGAACTCCACATTTTCACAGGTTCCTCCTAGGATCTCCCCACACATTCAAACCATGCTACTGTGGAGGTAGAGAGCATCATGTTGTCTCCAAAAAAAACCAAAAAAACCCAAAACCCTAGAACTAGCTAAGCTTAAGTTATTGTTCTGCACAAGTTACCCACGGATGTCTTTATGCCATTGTTTAGATCACCTGTGTGCGCCACACTGAGTTCCCTTGCACCTTGGATGTGCTCCATATATGCTGGCAACTTTCATCCCAGCTCATACAAGCTCTGAGTTCTCCAGTTGTGAGAAAAGTGAGGAAAGGTGAAAACATTTACAATGGTTATTGATGACCAAAAGGAAAGAGTCCACCTTTAGCAGTGTAGATGGCCATTCCTGAGCTTCATGTCCGTTAGTGGGATGCACAGTACGATGCACAGTTCAGCTGTATGCTGGATTTATCCCTTTCTAAAAGTGTAGGACTGGCAGTGCCACCACTTCAGGGTGTATGTCCTGGCAGCTTGATTCCACACCTGCTCATCACCAAGGAAATCCATGAGGCTGGCCTGAACTGCCTTCCACGGCAAGCAGCAAGACTTTTGTCACGATGTGAAATGCAAGAACTGTCAACCTGATATGAGAGAAATTAGGTCTTCTGCCTTCACAAGAGTTCCTCGTAGACTATCAAGAATCACAATGTGAAGTGTTGGAAATATTTAATACTTTAAAGCTTCACATTTTAAATCTTTCTCTGCAAGCACCTCAAAGTCACCTCTGCTTTAACACAAATAAAATCTCATTTACTATGTTGATACCACTAAGTATTATCAGAGAAGCAATATGACAGAGTTACACAACTGGCTTTTCTACTCACTGATCTGTTTTCAAGTATGAACTACCAAAGACATCAGTAAAGAAGAAAAATTAAATTTAACAGAAAAATAATGTAATTATAAGGCCTTTTTCACACCAACAAAGTTTGTCAGCAACATGAGACAGCAGAAGTGATAAATTATCATATGGTGAACTGCTACACTCTTTTGGAAAACTGAGATTACCAAGAAAAACAAAAACAAAAATAAAAACAACAACAAAACAACAACAACAAGAACAACGAAAAAAAAACAACATAATTTTACATGCTGGAACTTCACAATAAACATAATTGTTTCTATTGGTCATCTGTATGGAAGATTCAGGCTCAAAAATTCTCACCTATGACTTAAAAGTTTCACTGAGATTTAAAGAAATTTTTCCACAGCTTCAGCATTTTCTGCAAGTTTATGGCAACGAACAACAGATTTTCTGTGACTAAAATAGCAAAGCTATCCACTACTGTATATTCAGTTTATGGCATGTCATAACAACTTGACAGGTTTCAACACTGCCCACAGTACTCAACAAGTGAGTCTTTTGCCTGCAAAATCTGAGAATCCTTCCATGAGATTTTCAATTTCAGCTGGCTGCATGTCCAAAGAACTGCAGAATGTGGACCTATGAAGAAACGTTTAGCATATGGAGGGTTCTGTCCCTGCTAATAAGTTTAATTAATCATTAATGAATAATTTTTATTTTCTCTCTTATTTTTGTTCCAAAACTATGTAATTTTTCTAACTTCTTAAAGAGAACAATAACAAGTTGAGTCCCCAAAATTTCATTTAATCTCAGTATCTTTAAAACATTGTGAAGCCATGTATTTACAAACATTCCTTTCTGAAAAATATCTTTTTTCTGCATAATTAGTGACCAAACACTTCAAAACTCCAGTGCCTTTGAGATATTTTCTCATGTCATAGGGTGAACTGCAATTACACTCTTGCATTCATGTAGGTGACATGAGAATTTTGCACCTGAAACAGTGACCAGTTGGACCAGACCTCCCAATCTGGGGATTAAAAGTTGTTCCTGACAAAGTTTTTGGTTTTATTTTGATTTAAAGTAATGGAACTCACCCATACACTCCAGGAATGCCCCAAAATAGTTAAAAATTTAATCTAAAATTACTTCAAGATCTTGTTGGGTCTTTTTAACCAGGAAAACATTTGTCTCTCAACCCCTTGCAAAAGAAGGAAGAATTGTTCCCTTTCACAAAAAAGAATGAACATGTTAAGAAAGTGCAAGTATGATCTTGTCTCATGTTGTTTTTACACATGTTTCGTCTTTGTATGATAGAAATAGGAAAATGGATCCCAAATAAAGCAGATGCCATGCAAAAGTCTATTCCCTCGTGAGTGACTGGGAAGAGAGTTTTTTGGTAGTGAAACCAACATCTACCAGCTGGTGCAGTCTAAAAGAGATTTCATCAATTTACATCTAATGCTCTAAGCACAGTGAAAAATATCTCAAGGTAAATCATTCCTCATTTGGTCAATAACAAACTTAATGCAATGAAGGCAGGAAAGAAAACAGACTTTTTAAGGTTGTGGTATGGGGGAGGAAGATGGGAAAAGAAAGAAGGAATAAAGTTTATTTCCCCACAACGTGCATAATTCTACCTGGTTAGTCTATGGCCCTGATCATGCAACTGAACCTAGACCAAAAAGAAACAGTTATGCCTTCCAGCATACTAGAAAGGTACTTGGTAAATTTTTAAGTAAAACTTAATAAAAACCCCCAAATCACTAGTGATCTCCAATATTAGATATAAGACCAGGAGCAAAAGTCCTTTCTCCCATTTACTGTCTCCTAATTCAAGGTAGACTCTTGAATGGTGTAATCTAATGTAATCCAATTTTTGATTTAGAAACTATATAGTTACTTCAACAAAAGCACTAACTTTAATGCTTTCTTTGTATTAAGAGTGTTAATATTCAGATTAATTTAATTTCAATAAATATTGATTTAATTTAAATTGAAGTTCACTGCAATTTTACCCATATTTTAATTACATTACTTCTTTACAGTGTCATGATACAAAATAACTCTATTAAGGTAGATGAAAATACAGCTTTCATTTGCTCTGGAGAATAAATATCATTAAAATCAATCTAAGTCCTTTCAGAATAAAATTCCCAATAACCCACATGAGGATACCATAATCTCTCCATTTAAATTTAGCTATACTTTTTATTTTAGACATATATTTGTCAACCATTATGATGAGAGTTTATGATGAGAGGTCCTAAACTGACTGTATTTGCCGGGTCAATGCTGTTAGATTGATAGGCTCCTATCAGTATAAAAGCCCATCAGTGCTTCTTTAATTCTACTTGTTTTTTCATTCAACTTTTTGAACCCCACTTCAGTGAAAAAAGTTTTAGAAACTCATTTTTCTATATAATCCTTCACATATTCTGGCCTATTGCTAAAGCATCTGTTAAAAGAGTTGGCCAACGGTAAAACACATTTTTCTTTCATCTCTGCCATAGCTTTATTCCAGAACTGACTGTATTTTGGCAGAAAACACTGTTCCCATTTCTTGGGCAAGAGCATCTCTTCTTTCCCCATGCCTAGAAATTCCTGCTACCTGTGAAATCCCTGCTTTGAAGCAGTAGCTGGCTATGTCATCTGACAGCAGGGACTCAGAGAAGCATCACTGGTGACTGAAGGAAGGTGAAATGACAATTTTATCCTTCTGTGCTCTCTTGCCTCTGCTACATGTTTTTTCTCTCCAACCTTTTCAGCTCTCACACACTTTCCTACTGAGTTTTTCAATGTGCTCCTCATCTTTTTCATGCTGTGGGGGCATAGCTTGTACTTTTAGGCCACAATATGTCACATGCCTCTGTAACTGTATTGAGAATCTGGAACACACTGAGGTAAATTCACATCTCAGGTTTTCCCCATTGATATTTTTTGTTTGACTCTATCAGGAACACACACATGGAGTTGTTTAGGCTTTTTCATCCTCATTCTCCAGCTGAAAGGATGTCTGCAAACTACTTTTGCAGTGTTTTTGAGGATATTCAACCTTTCTGGTAACAGATAGTTATAGTTTTCCCTTAATATTTTATATAATTATATTTTATATTTTATATAATTATTCTTTTACTGATATAAAGTATTGCTTAGAAAAAATAATCACCCATAGTATTTATTCTAATGACTAGAAGTTATAAAAAAATCACACTGCCTTAATCAAACAAATGCATAGAATCTTTAATGATGGAAAAGACCTCTAAGATTACTAAGTCCAAACCTTAAACCAACATCACCACCATGTTCATCACTAAACCCTGTCCTCAAGTGCCACATCCACATATTATTTGAACAATTCCAGGGATAATGGCTCCACCACTTCTCTGGGCAGCCCATTCCAACGCTCAACAATCCTTTAATAAATAAATTTTTTCTAATAACTTATCTAAACCTACCCTGGTGAATGCTGAGGTTGTTTCAGTTCATTTTGCCATTTGTTACAGAGGAGAAGAGACTAACCCATCCTGTTATACCCTCCTCTCAGGCAGTTGTAGAGAGCAATAAGCTCCCCTCTGAGGCTTCTTTTCTCCTGGCTTGAGCAACCCCAGCTTCCTCAGCCAACTTCCAGTCAACTGGAATCTCCTCAGTTAACCAGGACTACTGGTAAATGATGGGAAGTTTTTTGGTGAGCTTCTCCTTCAGTGCTCTTGGATGGATCCTAGCCAACTCCATGGATGTGTGAAGGTCGAAGTGGTGTAGCAGGTCACTGACTGTTCCCTCCTGGTTTAGGAGGCTTTTTCTGCTCCCTGTCTCTGCCCCCAGCTCAGGGTGCTGGGTACCAGGAGGACAACTGGTCTCCCTGTTAAAGCCTGAGGCAAAGAAGGCATTGAGTACCTCAGTCTTTTCATCATCCTTTGTGTCTGTTTCCCCCCACATCCAAAAAAGTATGGGTATTGTCCTTAGCCCTCCTTTTCTCTCTGATGCGTTTTTAGAGACACTTTTTATGGTCTTTTACAGCAGTGGCCAGATTAAATTCCATCTGGGCTTTGACCCTTCTAATTTTCTCACTGCAGAACCTCACAACATCCTTATAGCCCTCCTGAGCTACCTGTCTGTTTTTCTAAAGGTGAAAATCTCTCTTTTTCTCCCTGAATTCCAGATAAAGCTTTCTGTTCAGTCACATTGACCTTCAAGCCCAGCAGCGTATCTTTAGGCACATGGGGACATTCTGTTTCTGTGCATTTAAGATTTCCCTTCTTAAAAGGCATCCAGCATTCCTGGACTTTTTTGGCCTTCAAGACTGCCTCACAAGGGACTTTCTCAGCTGGTCTCCTAAAATTTCAGCTGATTTAGAAAAGAGGAAAAAAATATCTACATTCCAGATAGCGTTGACATAAACCTAAATATAAATATTTTTTTAAAAAACTGCCAGCAACTATTCAATCAGAATTTTTATCCTGTATGTGTTTTCAGTTAGGGCAATATAGTTATCCCATTTATTTTTCACCTCTTCAGCTATGAAACACCACAACATTTTCCATTTTTGTATAATTCCAATCAGAAAATATTTGATAAGGGAAATAAAAAAGCAAAATTAATTGGAATCATCAGATAAATTGGCTTGTTAACAACTAAACTATAGTCTCCCTTTTCTGTCATTTTTCTAAGAAGAGTCATCATTAGGGGTGATTATAAACTATAACACAGCTGAAATTATTACATTTAAAATTCACAGTTCATTGCAGACTGAATTCAGTTTTTGACAATATGAATCTTGAATAACAGTCTTGGCTTTTTCCTGCTTTAAAGAAATAATCCTTTGTGATGCTTCTTTCCCACTATTTTTTATTTTGTAGCTGATTCATTATCTCAAACTGATGGGGTTAGAAGACAAAGCTTAACAATTATTTTAACTTATTTAGCTGAGACATGCTCTCTCCTTTAACAAAACCCCATCTTCCTTCTCAGAGGAAGATGCTGTTTTTTCCCAACTGTGGGAAAAGTGGCTTTTGGGGCTAGTGACAAGGCATGGCCACACCTGTTAACTGGCAGAGGAGTCTAAAGGCCCTAATTTATCTTCTCCCCAGGTAAATCCATCCATCCCCTCTATTTTTCTTTTGAGGCTGGAGACTGCTGAAGTCTATTAGCAAAACTGCTGGAATCATCTCTTCTTATTATTGAATCAGGAACCACTGCAAAACTGAGCCTTTGGGTCATTTTTTTTTTCTGTTTTAAAACTACGCAACAGAAACAAGCAGTCTTGCTGTGGCTGGGGACTTTCTGTTCTCTGACCTCTGCCATCATTACTATTCCCCTGCATAAATACAGCCTTGAATGTGTTGCTGCCAGCCTTCTCACTACTTGTTGCTTGTTCACAGAGAGATAGGGAGAAACAAGGCAAGGGCTTTGGTCTTTTGGGAAGGTTTATTCATGCAGTAAGTACCAGTTTCTAATTGGAGGCCACTGACTCAGCCACCCCTGCTGATGTTTCAGAGTCCCTCATCATCAATAGATGCACATAACAGTAATCTAAAGCACATTAAAATTCCTTACTTCTTCCACCTTGGCAGCAGAAGCTGCAAATATCCCTTACAGCACAATTCTGTTACCTGGGTGATGCTGCAAAGGGGGAAAGCAAGACAGCACGAGGTCCCTTGTTGGCAGGAAAGGTGACACAGCTCCTGAGCCACAGCCAGCAGCACAGCCCGGGAGTGGAGATCCTCCACAGGCACAGGAACCCAGGACAGGTGCTGGGTAACAGACTTCACATGCAGATTGTTTGTGGCATTTTAGCTTTTTATTTTGGGGTACTATTTGGAAATTGGCTCTATCAGATGGAGACTGAACATATCCCCGTGTCAGTATTCTTTTTTCTGCTCTCAGAAAATACTATTTCACATGTACTCTTGAAGTTGCTCAAACTAAAAATAACCATAACAAAGTTATTCTCATTTAGAACATATAGTTTCTCTTAATGCCTACTTGACATGATTCAGATTCATGTCCTGTCCTTTCTGTAAGACATATATCTCCCCATTTTTAAAATGTTTCCTCAGCAGAGGTAACAAAGGAAAAGACAAAAGCTTTAGAAACCCCAGTCATTCAGGATTACTGTGATTTGCGCAGTGATAATAAAAAAAAAAGATATATCATTTGAAGTTAATAGAAGCAATATTTCCACAGCTGGGATAATTTGACATAGCTCCTAGAAGTCCTTATTTACAATTTCTTTCTAAATGCTTATTGTAATAATCACTGGGTCTTTTCTTGAGCAACAGGTTATTTTCACAAAATGAAAATAAATTCCATTACTTTGCTACAAAGATTAAAAGGTTCTGTGCTAAAAAAGAAAACACGAATGTTACACATCCCTTTCCAAGTGAATTTAAATGAGAATTAGATTCATAACACCTCCCACAGATCCAGATGTAAGTTACTGTTTTACTGTATTACTGATCCTAAACCACTATCACCTATATGAACTTCCAACTACAGTTGCTCTTCTATGACATTTTCAATCTTCAGTATTCATTGCCACCTTCTGTTCACTATATATATTTTATTTTCCCTCCATCTTCTCAATAGCTACATTAAAAAAGCTGTAATACTTTTGTTTTGCTGCATAAGGTCTATTTTTTGCCTTTATCTTTTCAACACTGTGTCTTTTTATACACAAATAGAAAAAGCTTATTTTTGCACTATTGTGCACTGGTCCTTCTTTTTTTAAATAAGTATCCTGAGCAGAAAATCTTGTTTGCCTCCTCTGTTCATAGATAGTTAGGAAGATCTTGTTACAGTCTGAAATTGGATGGATATCAATCCTCTGAGAAGATATCAACACATATCTCAAACAGTCACTACTTTTTCTGAAAACAGCTATGACCTCCAAAAGTGTCAAAGGAATGAATAACTGTTTGATAGAAGCTGATAAAAATTGAAATTAGTGGTTTACTAACTGCTTTTAAACTTTGTGTTCTTTTATTCTTCTTCCTGCCCACAAGGTGTTACTGCAATATTAACCAAAGGGGCCAGCTTTCTTTTCAGGGAGCTGAATGAATATCAAAACATGTGCATTAAAATGGTTTAACCTCTTTAATCTTTACCTACCTTTATTTAAAAAGGTTATAAAGAAAGGAGCTTTGGTAAAATAGGTGAATTAGGCTGAGGGTAAGGGGTAAGAGCAAGGGCTTAAAAGAAGATAAAGGCATTATTATGCAACAGCAGAGAAAGGAGAACAAGAAGGAGGGAGACTATCAGGCAATTTCAGTAGTACTAATTTCAGTAGTTGAACTAATACAGTCAATAAGGCTCCAAAGTTATTTCAGGGTGTCTCAATACAGAGCTCAAATCCACCTCTTCGTAAATAAACACCCTAGACTCCATTTAATTTAGAAGACTGCATAGAAGCTAAGCAAAATATTTATTTAAAAATATTTACTTTAAAACTCTGTACAACTAAATTTTTCTGCAAATATATTGAAATATGGAACATTATAGCCAAATGTGTTTTAGATATTCTTCCACGGGTGTTGCAAAATTACACTAATGATATATATATGGCCAAATAATGTGATTTTAAATAATTATTTCTCAACTCCTGGTAAGTGATATAATCACTTCCTCACCAAAAAAAAAAATAATAATCTTCTCTCTGATAAGCAACAACTTTCCAGACTTCTATAAATTATATATTCAACTTGATTCTTTTGAAATGAATGGCATATTGCAATGTGTTATCTCAGCATGCCAAAAGCAAGCTTAATAAACTGTGATCCTGAAATTTCTGAAGGATTTTTATGCCAGCAATTCTAGGTAAATCTATATATTTTTTCATCTGTACTACCTTCAGTTTATCTTAGCTGCCCTTGCAATAAAAATGTAGCAGAGAACATATCAAGGTTTTTAAAAAATGAAAGTACTATTCCAAATCAGATGAATACAGGTTTTAAAATAACTGTCTGTTAGGAATGGGCATGGATATTCTCTCTGTATTCAAATAAAATTTTGCTTTGCTTTTTGAAGAGATCTGCAGTACACTTATATTTCTCCACTCCCTACTCAGCAGTTTTGAGTCAGTCACAGAAAGTTTTCATTGCAACAAATGTCTTTCTGTGTAAGAATCTGGGATTACAACATGGAAGGGGGTTGGATAAACACAAGTTTTAATTATCCAAAAGAGTAGCAACTCTTCTTCCTTACCTGAGACATGGAGAGCAATAGTTGGAAGAGAAAGAATACTCAAACACCCACAGGACATGGAGGTTCCTGAAGGGAAGAAAGACTTTATGCTCAGGAGGAGATGTTCCTTTTGAGAGAGTAAAGCCTTTTTTTTTTTTTTTTTGGTGGGGATGAGAGTAAAGCTTTTTTTGCTATTAATGTCAACTGAACCATCTACCTGATAAGAGAGAGACCGATGGAAGTCAAAATGGTTTGAGAAAAATATAAGAGAGAGCAAGGAAGAGGAACTTCTAAAAGGGAAACAAGGTAGCTAAATTTAAAACACAGTAGGAACTGAATTTTTTTCTAAAGTAAGTGAGAAGTAGGACAGGAAAAGAATTAATGGAACTGGATCTAAGGCATATGGTTCCTCTGCCTCTTGCAGTGATATAACTTTATCCTAAAAAGCTTTAAGGATCTTCAGCAAAACATTATTTTCTACAACTGTGCAAGATGAACCTTTAACAGAACTTGCTGGCTGCTTCCAGGCACAAAAAACTGCTGGATTTTGAGATGGAAAACCAAAAGATTTTTTTTCTGTTCTCAACTTACAAAATATTAAGGATGTTTCTACAGAAGAATAGTTTTGATTCAAAATTAATAAGTTGTATGCAACACTCTTTATAATGGAATGGAAGAAAATGAAGAATTTCTACTTAATAACAGAATAGACAGAAGGAAAAAACCCAGAATTCATTTGATATGAAACATAAATATTCCATTTATTAATAAATTTGCACTAATAATTTCATGGCCCATTGGGTACCCCTTCACTATTAGTAAATTTCCTTTAATAATTTCTTCTGCAGAGAATTAAGGATTCTCTTCTAAGTATTTTCCTTCTGTGATTCATGCAAAAAAATGTTTTAATATTTTTGTAAAAGGTATCTCAGTGTCATGTAATGATGTCATGGTTGCTTGGCTTTTGTTCATTTTAGCAGCATTTAATTTCTATTAATAACACAAACCAAGACATTCCTCTTCTGCAATGCTATTTTAAAACTTTAGTTTGGGTTTATTTGTTTTTTGAGTTTTTTTTCCCCCCACAGCTTTTAGGGAATAAACAACAATCTCTCCCAGTAAATTCCTACTCTCTTTTGAAAAGTAGATAAACAATAAAGGAGAAATTAAAATATTTCACTCTGCCTAAGCGTAAGACAGATTTATTGCTTTGATTTCAGTATATTTGTCATGCCTTGGAGCATAAAAGCATGATGCTCTTCCTATTTTGTGGGTGAGATGAGTTTGTGAATGGAGAACTAATCAGAGAAAATAAAATCATGTTACCAGTAGAGAAAACAATAACACTTTACTGATATCAGCAACTTAAAGCGCAGCAAGAAAAATTATAAGGCAGACCATATCAATGGGTATCATTTTCTCCATTACAGGTGAGCAGTTGTTCCTGTTAAGTCCAAGATTACTCAGAGAGATTCTTCTGGTTTAGTCACCTTTCAGTCAAACAGATACAAATAATACTGTGGTGTATGATCATCACAAAAAAAAAACCAATAAACTAAACTCTAAAGCTAGCACAATGTTTGTCCTCAAAGAGAACTGAATAAGACTTGTTATGGGTACACACCACCTGGCTTTTGCAAGATTGTCCTATTCTCCTGCTGCAATTCCACATTTCCATAGCTTTAAATATGCTTGAAAATTGGTTTTAATCTACAAGTTGAGATCTGTTGGTTGTTGGATTATATAAACTGCAGGACAATTATGATCCTCAGAAAAAATACGCTTTAATGAGAGCCTCTTTAAATCACTGGAAACAGAAAGTATGCAAAGGTAGGATCTCTCATTGCAGGATTTATTTGCCAAAAGAAAAATACACCTGTGGGAAAGATTTTTTTTCATTTGAAGCACTTGGTAGAATAATGAATCAACTGCACCTCTTCAAATTGCTAGGACAACTTGCTGTACAAAGTTTGTCCTTCCAAGTGAATTCTATATAGTTTTCCTTTACAGAAAATGATCGCATGCAACCATTTTTATTAAATGCCCTTTATAAAACTCACCAAGCTCATATTCAACTCTGGATAGCTTCAGTTTTTTTTAAATAATGTTACTGAATAAATAATAAATGAAGGGAAGCAGCTTCTTATTCTTCATGTCCTCTTGATGCAGATCATTTTGCAGCACGCATGACATTTTTTCTTGGCCATATTTTTTGCTACATGCTAAGATAATTCTTTCAGTCTCATCCCAAAAACAAGAACTTGACACCTTTGAATGAGTTTTTGAAAAACACTTGTCTTTGCTTCTGCATCAGTTTTGGGTTCACTTCAGACAATAAAACACAGCAGCTTAGAGGCTTGAGACTAAATTATTCATTTTCCTTAGAGCAATAGTTAACTGTTTGGTTTCTTTGGAGTTTTAGAACCTCTAAATATCTGACTCCAACAGCAGAGACATTATAGAAACAAATTCTGTCTGGACTGGTTTGGGGGTTTTTATGGGATTTTTTTGTTATATTCAACATGACTTATGAAAGGATGTAGCCTAATTTTGATTTCTCAACATGAGTTCACCAAGCTGGCTTTAAATGAGAAGGATGTCACCAATTTTTCTTAACAGCCTGTTTCATCCAAGTGATAAAATCCTGCAACTTCCAACCTCCTCAGCTGCTCAGCTTATACTTAACTGCATTTTCATCCTGGCCTAAGCCTGAAAACTTGGAAAATCATGATTTTTATGAAAAACATCAGAAATTTACTTTTTCATTCCCGATCCATGACACCTCATACGTCGGGTCACTGTTTATTAGAGGTTGTGAGATTCACGAATATAAAATATGCCCCCATCTTTATTGCTTTGCAAGACACTTTTTATTTATTTACATCAGACTACAGTATTGCAAGTCTTATTGTGCCTCCAGTAACTCAGACACTTGGAGAGAGTACACAAAATCTGTTTCTCACACTGTGTGACAAACCCTGTCTGTTTGTCATGCCTGGTGTCTATATTTAATTGTAGCCGGCAGTGTGTGGGTAGTCCCCAACAGCTCCGAGTAGGAAGGCAGAAATGGCAGTGACAAAACCTGTGGGATCAATCCTGAGCCACAAAGTTGCCTCTGGGCTTTCTTGCCCTCTTTACAGCTATCTCCTGGAGCTGGTGTCACCCTGATCATCTGCTCCCCTCTCCAACCCCAAGTAGAAGAGCCAGCTGTAGGTGCTTTCAGCCCATCAAGTGTACCTTGACATGAACACCGTGTTTTGTTCGTGATGGTATTAAACTGCTAAGCAAACAAAAATAAAAATACGGCCATAAAGCAATACTTGTTTCTTCGTGAAAATTTAGAAGATAGAGCTTTAGCAAATATGTTAATGCCTTTAAAGCACAAAAGATCTGGGACATGCTTCCAGGGACCTGCCACATTTATTGTCACCACCGCATGTAGCATATGTGCATGTTGGTGTGCACACAATCCCATGTTCCTAGATCAGCTCCAGCCTTAGCTACTCTCCCATCACCTTGTCTTGAGGAAGGAAACTAGGTCTTGAAGCCAACAGGATTGCTTAATAGAAAGCATATAATGTAAAGGTATATGCAAAATTATGGTAAGCCAGAAAGAGAGCTCTCTTGCTCTCTAGTGTGTTGCTTAGTTCATCAACTTCAAGTCATTCTTGATTGGGATAGTGCAATCTTTAGGGGAAGTTATGTATCAATCACAATAGTGCACATTCACAACAGTAAATAACAACTGAAAAAGACATTAAGATTATTTTAATTAAGTTTTGTGCAACAGAGTAGTAACCTTCAACATAAAATCATCTTTTTTTTTTAATTTCTTCTGTGCACTTCTCTAAATGACAGCATAATTTGTTAACAGCTTTGAAAAAGTTCTTGATAGTCATGTTCTGTTTTTTCTTTAAGTAAATTGTTAAGTAGCTACAGACAAATAATCCATTTCAACAGGAGCCATCTATATAAAATTATAATTTTTTAAAATTATCACTGCAGAAATGCAACTGGGTTTTTAAAGTGAGACTAAATCTCGGAAACTCACAAGCGGATGACTTTTTATTAAATTTAAGATGCCCATGTTTTTAGCTATTAACTGTAATTTTGTCTATTCATTAATGTAGAAGCAACTATTTTCTCCCTGCCTGGAACATTTCTCATTGCTATAAATCCATTCTTACATGAAGACATTTTGCAAACAAAAGATATGAGGCCAAGTTCAGAATGCAGATGAAATAATTTCTTCCAGATCTGAAGTCACTCTTTTGTGCATGTATTAGTAGAGGAACATTACTTTTTTATTATTGTCACGCATTGCTCATTTCAGTCCTCCATTATCCTAAGAGTCTATAGAGTCTTATCTTACTGCCTTCTCCCCTTCAATAGCTGCCAATCATCCTATTTTATATGGAGCCTAGATGGTCTTAAATGCCATAATTAGTACAACTAGTCACTGAGTACCTCAACTGAAAGATTCAAGTGCATTTAGCTATAATATCTTAATTTGCCTTTTTTTTTTTTTTTGGTAACAAAAACACTGAATCTGAAGAAAGCTGCATTTAATGATTGTGGATGTCTTTGCAAAGCGCCTTCCATATTTACAAAGGCTTCTTAAGGTCAGCTTTGCACCTGCTGTTGAATGACTTTTGGTGACATTGCACAACTCCATGGCACACCATAATTCATTTGTTACAACATTGGCCACTATGTTTCAGGAAAAGGAATGAAATTATTGTGTATGTATGTATGCCTTTGAATGTCTTTTCTTCATAGTGGTTCTTACACCTGGTGATCAAATGTCTAAAAACTGGATTATGACCATTATATTTAAAGAGAGTAGAAATACCTCTTTTCACACAAAACAGCACTCCCCACAACTTTTCTTCAATACCTTCTGGTCAGAGACCTCAAAGATGCACTTGGACTTTTTTTCACACTAAAAGAAATAAAATCTTTTAAATGTTCAGTCAGGAAGAGCTTGTAAGAATAACAGAATAGCAGCACGACTATTACCAGTGATTAGGCAGCTCTCTTGGGGAAAAAGCAAGCCCCATTTTCTATCCTTTCAAACTCTGTTTCTGTCCTTGTGTCACTCAGTTATTAGTTAATATGCAGTCTTTGGAGTAACAAAACACCTAAAGCATCTCCAGTGAATAGTTTACTGCTTCTTGCCTTGAACTTGAGAGTTTCACACCTCTCAGGCAACGACAAAACAAAAAAATGGGGTATCCCACATTCTGTGGAGAAGACAGATAAAAATATTTCAAGTCTTTCCTTTAAATGAATTGATGTGGACTTTTGCCAAAGTTTTACTGAAGGAGGATACAACTCCATGGCACCAAGGTTCACCTACTTATTCCCAACACCAAAGGATTTTCTCGTGGCCGGTTTTCCCTACTCTACTTTTCACATCCAACATAATGTGTAAGTACTCATTATAGGATTTAGATTTCACTTTGTGAAAGGTCTGTGCTGCCTTTTCCTAAGAATGAACAAAGGTCTCATGCAGTAACTCTGACTAAAGGACTTTCTCCTAGAAAGACTTAGCAAGTATATTCTAAACCTTTCCCAATGTTTTGGTTTTTTTACAGGTGAGACCACAATTTAGGATTGCTGAGGTGGACTTCCATGCTACTGCAAAGGTAATGAATGAATCCAGAATATATGCAATGAAGAGTCATAATGAGCACTGACCAGATGATGTTTTAGCTTATTATATCAAATCATGTGACATTAGATAGCACAGAGAGCAGAAAATGGATATAAATGCACACAGAAATATAAATATATATTTCTTTGGGACCAATGTCTTAAATCTGCCCATAGCAGCCCTCACAAGCTTTTAATTCAATTTTTTCGACACACCACAATTAAACCTGGCTATCATCTGAGAAAAAAACCCATCATGGTCAATTGTTTAAGAGCTCAGCTTCTGTTCCAGTATTAAAAAAAGAACAGCATTTGTGAATGACAGAAAGCTTTTAACACTGCTGAGAACACAGTGTACTAAACACTAGATGTAAAGAAGAGAACAAGAGAACTTGGGTTTTTTTGTGGGTTTTTTTGTCAACAGAATTGTTCATGGTGGGTTTTTATAGCACTAATGCACTTACAGGATTCCAGGCAATGCAGGTGAGCCTGGATGCCCCCAGCTAACAGCCATCAGCAGCCTCGCCAGCTCGGCACCCTGTCTGCCTCAGAACCAGTGCTGCAGGGCCAGTGCTGGGTTTTCACCACCAAAAGCAACTCCCAAAAGTGCCTGAGTCTGAGTTGCCTTGTTCAAAGCTCACATGAACTAGTAAAGATGCTCACAGAGCTTAAAGTAAAAATACACTTTGCTTTTCCAAAAGATCTTCCAGGAGGGAAATGCAAAGGTTTTTTTCACTTGGGCTTTCAAGAT
This sequence comes from Toxostoma redivivum, assembly GCA_013397375.1. NCBI lineage: Eukaryota > Metazoa > Chordata > Aves > Passeriformes > Mimidae > Toxostoma > Toxostoma redivivum. The sequence continues at coordinate 889,799 of VXBI01024178.1, forward strand.
ATGTTTCTCTTAGAAAGAAAGGAGTAAAGAAATTCTTGTTTCTTATCACACATCCAGCGTTCAACAAATCCTATAAAATCGACAACCTTCTGACAGCTTTAATAACTAAGTAAGAAGAAATCACATTGTACATCAAACATCAATGCATACACACAATAGCTGCAGGTCTCTAATGGAATGTTACAATATTAGCAATACTTTTTTAAAATGAAGAAAATAAGAAGACATAAATCTATATACTGAGTCACAATATTGTCCAATTGCCCATATCAAATTTTTTGATGTGTTACTGCATATTTACTTCCCCCCTGTCTTTGGCAAACCTTTTTATATATTTCATGCATGACTATTATACCTCTGCTCCATTTTGCATGTCTACATTCATCCACAAGCCCTGCATTCTCTCCACTGCTGAAGTTGATCTGAAAATGTCACTAGAATATTTCTTGTTTCACCATCTTATTCTCCCACCTCACCCTTGTACTTTTGTTTTACAGTTATTTTTAATTGAGGGAATGATCAAGCCTAATTTTGTATATAACAGAGCACTTTAGATTGTAGTGAAAAAAATTGCATATATGTCTGTAAATGCAGATAGTCAGAACTGACCAACCAGCTGCTATTAGATTTAGATTTTTGCTCCAGAGATGTACTTGGAAAATCAATATGTACTTGGATAAGGGATCAACAAAGAGTCTGATCTGAAACTCACTAAACCTATGGGAAGACTCCTACTGATTTTAAAAGTTTTGAAATATAGTCCTTCATATGTTCAGTCAGTTTTTAAAGCATATTCTGAGGAAATTGCCATTTTGCTATTACAGAAACCTAAAATTTCTCCACATAAATTAAGCTACAATTGATAAATCATTTTAAAAACTTCAGAAACTGTACTCAGTAGGAGAAAGGCTAGAAAAAAATGAAAAATAACAAATCTGTGCTAGCAAATTCATGTTTCTTTGAGGGTTGATGATAAAAACCAGAACAAAGCAAGTAACTTGTTTCAAAGGAAGATAGAAAATGAATTAATTTGAATTAAATTGATTTAATGCAAGGATAATGCTAAAAATCACTAAAAGTAAATTTTTACAAGAAGAAGCCCATAGTCCCAAACTATAGTCAAAACAAAGCATGAAAAATCAACAAATCAACTGAACATCATCCAGATCTTTGAGAACTTGATAGCCAAGAGATATGACAGATGGCTGAATAGCAAACATAAAGGCATTTTTCTTCTTTTGTGAAGCAAAGTTTTTTCCACAATTTTGCAAAGTGCAATGATTTAATTTGCTGAATTAGTTTACCTCCTACATTTGGTACATTCATAGCAAAGAAGAAAGGTAAGTTTGCCAATTTCAGAGCATTCAGATATTTTAAAACAAGAGCCAGAATCTCAAAGAGATTTTATTCCAGCTCTGCAAATGGAGAAGCTGAGGAACAGATGGATTGAGAGGGCTTCTTGTGCACTGAGAAATTCCTCTTGAAATCAGTCACTGGTGAACACAGAGGTGGTGAAAACAAGATTTCATAGCAAAGCTGAAGCTGACTACTGGAATTAGAAACGAGATCTAACAGTTCCATCACTCTCATGCTTCACAATCCAGGTAAAATCAAATCTCTTTTCTCAAAATGAGAATCTGCCATCTTCTCAGAGATTCTCTGTTAATCATTGCATTAAGATTACATCCCAGAAGAACACACAGCAAGCTGTTTCTTAAAACTAAGAATTTTATCACTTGCCTTTGCCCTAGAAACGTGAGATGGACCCAATTTTGAAAAGAGGGCTAATTAATTGAACTTTACAGAGATTTATATTCAATAAGATGTGGTTTATTGGAGGACACCTGGGGGTTGCTGGCATTTTTGGAAGGACTTTCACAGTCCTGGCACATCCCTTCTCAGCTGTTCAAGTTTTTCTCATTTCCTGTGATTTTGTTCTTTTCACCAACAGTGACAAGAATAAAGAAATCTGTATACCTGGAGCCATAATTACAGTGTCTTAAGCTCCCCATGCAGCCCACACTGTGGGATGTCAAACACATAAATCAGCTATGCTATTTAGATGCTTAAAAATGTATCAATTCAATTTCTATTTACATTTGAAATTAAATAAAATGTTTCATGTTGAGTTCGGTTAAGGATTTTTCTGTAGGAGAGTTTAGGATATTTTTCTATATGTTAGAAATAGCAAGTAAGTCTTAGATAATTTATTTTTAACCATAGATAGATTGTTTTCAGAAACTCATGCTTGAGCAAGTGAATTATCCCACAGCTTTCAGACACTGGTTGCAGGCTAGAATAAATACATCCCTGAAGGTCTACTCCACTGTTTACTGAAGAATCTTAGAAGTACCATTTGAATTTGAAAAGCAATAATACAATCAGGAAAGGTGAACCAAGGTGCATATTTTGTAATAAAAAGCCATTTTATTCCCAAATTTATTTAATTTTTGAAAATTTGAAATAAAAAATGGTAATATTTCCATAACTCAAAAAGAAAGAAGTATTAATTTTTCTGTGAGAAAAATCCTTTTCTATAAACAGTTTTGAACTAAACTAACTGGCATTTTGGAACTAAATTTTCATGCTTTAGTATATATTCATATATATATATATATATATATATATATATCCTGGACTTCACTCTAACTTAATCAAGCAATTTATAATCATGCCAGATCTAGTATTACCAAAAATGTAAATTACATGAGAACTTAATAACTCTGCTAAAAAACGCTTAACTCTTCTAGACTCCTGCTTAGCATTATAATCTTTTTGTATACTCACAACAAATAATTTTTTCTACCCTGAGAAATTTATTTTCCTGAGTTAACATTATTATTTTTAAAAATGTCTGTACTGAATAACCTAATAAGCAAACATCACAAATAGTACAACATCTTTATAGCTCAGTATGGAGTTCTGAGGGAGTATGACTGAGAACTTCTCTGTTCTGCTCTACTTGATGGGAAATGTGATAGAGAGAAAGTATAAGATCTGTATCCTCTGGCTCCTTCCTTCACCTTGAAGTGGTGAGTACAAGCCTGAAGAATACCTTTCTGCCCAGGGCAGGCAGGGAGACCTGAGTGCCAAGTTTCAGAGATGCCAAAAGGATCTGAAAATACTGAAGACTTCAGGGGATCATGGAGAAAAAGAAACTGATGATATTTAGGACAAGCTCATGTGCAAGCACTGAAGTTTATCTGTAATTTGAAAATGTAAACAAAGGTGAACTCATGAATGAATAACAATTCTGACAGAGCTGTCCCAGTGCAAACCTGTCCTTTTTACATCCATACCAATGTACATATAAATAACTCAGGCTGGAAGTTACCACACTGATCCTAATTAGATTTTGGAGAGGGCATTTTGGAGTTATGAGGTCTCTAGACAGATCTGGAGTTGGAGCGGTGCAGAGTACAAAATAAAGGTGGAGATCTGAGTGTATGTTATTCTGCTTAGCTCAAGATAAAACAATAAACATCAGGAAAAACGTGTCTAGAGGCACTAACAGTGAAGGCAACTGAAACAAGTGTACAGGAGACCAACAGGCTCTAGAAATAGATGCATGTTGATTTTGCTACAAGACATTCCCTCTACGGAGGACTATAGAAAATGCTTAGCTACACTTTATAACATAATACATTGGCAATAAAACTCATAATTCACATTCGTGTCAAGACTAGTTATACTCATAGGGGAAAAGATGAAAGCTGACAAACCACAGTTTGCAAATATCACAGTATGTATCAGAGATAAAAATGCATTTAAAAAGTCATCTAAGAACTTATATGAATATGCATTTTACATAGTAATTTAGGCAGAAGCTATTGCTGACTTTCCACATTCAGCTTTAAAAAAGAACTGGACTACATATTACTAGTAAGGAAATTTAGTTTGGATCAGGTAAATTAGCTACAAATTTAAATACATTTATTAAACAGAATTAAGTCTCTAAGTGTTCAGTTTCATTCAAAATTAAAATCACATCAATATAGTATGACATAATTTTCAAAGTGAATTAAGCTAATCCCAATTTAGGCTGTCTTAGATCTAAGAAAAAGAAATCCCTGTAGGAGTTTACTCTAATCTAAACAGTCATTTTCACAAGTCCCTTTCTTAATGTTATGCAGTTTATTCTCTGAGCTTCGTTGAATTAACCCAGAAAGAATTTTAATAATGTATGAAAAACCTCAAGTCAGATCCAATATTCTTTATACAGGACAAACTGCCAGAAACTTAATAAAGCACATGGAATATTTGACTTATGATATTTGTTTTCAAGAGGATAACAAATTAGCAACAACTACACCTCAGAATGACAAATAAAAGAAAATATATTAACTAACAAAGAAGTGTACTGAGTTAAGAACAGAAGCTTTATGCAGAAGTTCTGGCAAATATCTGTTTAAACACTATCAGTTAAAATCAGGTGCGACGCACCCATTTTTTCTACTGTGAGATGTTTTACATTGATCCTTCATCTGAATTTGCTCTGTGGTATTATGCTTGGAGATTAATGTATCTTTCACTTCAATATCAGCTACACATTTTTGTTCATTGCAATTTCTTGTAAAAAAAACCAGATTAACTTATTTCCCTGGAGAACTTTACCTTCCTTTTATTTACTGCTTTCATTGGATTGGAGCACTTTAATAGGCTCATCTAATACACAAAACTGTCCAACTGATCTCTTTAAGGAAGATTGATTTTTATTTCTCTTACATTATTGCAGAACTAAAATGCCTGTTTACAGCACTTTATGTGAGACCAGAATCAGAATGACTTGTAAATAAAGAAGCAGTGCTGTTGTAAGTCAAAAGGGTTGAATGAACAGCAAACATACTCAGAAATGTGTCCCTCAAATGGGAATTGAGAGAAAACTTTCAAACTTCTCTTGTAAATAAATTTAACATCGGTTACATTTCCTTTGTTTGTCATGAATAAGTAGTGAACAGAGCAAAGAGCATCACTGACAAACATTGCAAATTCATGACCTAGTCTAGTCTCACACTGCCTAATCAATTTCCTATCAAAAAGTTACATTAAATAGTAATTCATATTTTTAAAGCAAAATTCATTAGTAATTTCCTCATGGAATTCTTTACAACTCTAAAGTACATCCATTTTTAAAAGCTACAGATACCTCCAGCCTTTCAGAAAACTCAATATGCAGAGAGATTACTTAAAAACTCCAATGTGTCCTCCTCAGGCATCCCACAGCAGCTTCTAAACTCCCTTTGCAGTTATAAAATTCACATACAATTTTTCATTTTCTCTTTGAAATGCACTGACACAAATAATGACTTCTAAATTTCTCAGTGTTTCTTCTCAAATGTGGGGAAACCAAATTAATTCAATAAATTTATTTTGCAGAACTTCTGCTTATAAATATTCCCTGGATTTTCTCACATCACTCAGTGAAATGCAGTGAGTGCTTTGTTGGAACTCTAGAATTTTCTTCAGAGAAATTGTTTAGGGAGTTGTTTTTCAGTCTACATTTCATTAATCATGTGTTCTTGTATATAGAAAATGCTTCTGTATATAAGAGTTTCATTTTGGTATACACAACCTCAAAAAAATTCTGTTTAAAGTATGTCCTTTCTTCTTGTTTAAAGTCTCTTCATATTTTAATAATTTATTAATAAAATCATAATAGTTCTGAAAATGTAACTTTTTTTTTCCCCAGGTAAAATATGAGCTTATTTATATCCTCACTGTCACAGGGAAAAAAATTCTTATACAACAGAAAAGATAAATATAGAGTCATAAAATCGTAGAATCATAAACTCATAGAATTATAGACTCATAGAGTAGTTTGGGTTGAAAGGATTTTCAAGACCATCTAGTTCCAACCTCCCTGTTGTGGAAGTGTAAGCTGGGCTTTGCACTTTGCACTTATTAGTGGCTTGCCATCAGTCTCGTCTGTTTTCTCTCAGAGCTAGGATTATTAGAAAGGTGATTGGGATGGTTTCTCATGTTCTTGGATGTTCATTATATCTTATCAAAATTACAGAAAGTATAAACAGCACCTCTAGTTCCTTGCTAGAAGTAGGAAAAATGGCCCTCGCTGAGCCTGCTTCAAGGCCTTTTAAAGCTAAACAAACCAATAGAAATATAACACCTACATTATTTATCCTTTTGACCCAATAATAGATTCCCTTAGAGTGACATTAGACTGACCTACCAAAAACAACTACCTAAGTTCTGTGAAGAAGGAAGAAGAAGAAAATGAATAAAAAGAAAGACACCACCCAAAATTTTCCATCTTGTCCCATAACCACCACTATACTACAGAAACCTCAAATTTAAAACCCATTACCCAGTGAAAATACACACATCTAACCCACTACACATTTGTGATTTCTAATTCACTATTCATATTTACAAGTCTTCTCCAAGGTTTCAGGTCCAGAGCAGTGTTTTTCAGGGCGTCTCTGCCTGGAAGCACAGAAGGCTCAAAAACTCCAGATTCCTGAGATACAGCACCCTGTCACAGTCAGGTACTTCCACTACTCGTTCTCAGAGCCCCATCCAGTCTGTATTTCCAGGGATTTTTTGAGTATTATTCCAGGGATTATTTTGAGTATTTCCAGGGATCCACAGCTTCTCTGGGCAACCTGTTCAAATGCCTTACCATGCCTACAGTATAAATTTTTCTCCTAATATCTAACCTAAACCTACTTTCTTTGAGTTAAAAGCCATTCCCTCCTGTTATGTGCCATAATGCCTCTACATGCCCTTGTCAAAAGTCCCTTCCCAGCTCTCCTGTAAGCCCCCTTCTAAATTCTCCCAGAAGCCTTCTCTTTTCCAAGCTGAACAATCCCAACTCTCTCAGCCTGTCTTCATAGGAAACAATTGTAAAATTGAAAAAATTTAATATTTCCTCCCAGCAAAATACACTAGATTCATGTCTATTGGATTTCCGTAAACAAATTTCTAACGTGAAATTTAGGTTTTCTGGGTTTCACTGCACTCTGTCATGAGGAATGAAGCAGTACTTCAGCAATTCAGTAACATCAATATCATCTCTGCTGGTATGAGAAGGATCAAAAAATCATTAGCACTTTAATTAAAGGCCTTTTAATCCTATCTCTCTTGACATATCTGCAGTAGCATGTGTCAGCCCTAGAAGTTAAGCCATGATATTTTAACAACCTGCCAGCTGGAAGTTTTGAGAACTATCTGGTACTCAGATCTGCCTTATCTTTGGAGAGGAAAGCTTTTTGCCTTGTTACACTCTCCTCTTGCAAGTTCTTCATTTCAAAACCCACAAAAACATATGGCTGAGAAAGGTATGCTCAGATTTTTCCCGCTCAGGTTTATTTTTCTCATAACATCATATTTTTACTTAGACCTTTAGAAATGCATGTTTTCTCACCCATGATTTCATGGTATTAATAAAAGGAACCACGTAATTTAAACCGAAACATTTTATTTCATTGAGGTGCCAGCTGTTCTTACATATATAATAATTGCAAATTGCCTAGGCAACCTGCATAACTATGCAAGACATGAGAAATCCTCTGGCTCTGACAGCTTGCACATAATTGCTTTCTTCTTCAGACATGAGCAGCAGAGATCCTTGCATCTGTGTGGTACCCTGCCCTCATTTCAGCTTCGGTGCACAAGGATGATGCTGGCCTTAGGAGCTGTGCCTCTTCCTTTCCAGATTAAGCCCTTACCAGGTCTGTTCTGGGGGAAACTGCTGATAAGAAAACCACCTAGCAATGTATAACCTTAAATTAAGTGTTTCTTTCTGATAGCTGACAATACTGTGATACAATATTTTCATATTGATGAGATTAGTCAACAAGTAATATTCCTCTGATTTTTAGCCATATATGTAAGCACCAAGTCAACTCGATTCGTTTTCATCTCATTTTTAACAATATTTTAAATTCTACTCCAAAAGTAAATCCACCTTATAAACATGAGGGTGGCAAAAACAAATAGCCACCCAAGCAAGCTGAGTCAAGTTGAATTAAAGACCACACAAGTGGTCTGGTGGAGATTGATTTGAGTAGTGGCCGATTTACAGTACCCTGGTACCAATTTTAACTGCAAAACATCTGGGTCTTCAGTGTGGCATTGACTTATAAAGTCTCTTACCTTTTTAGTTGCACAGTTATAACCATTTTTTCAGTAGGAATGTAGCACATTTACATATTTAGAATTTTTCCAGAAGAAAAAGTAGCATCCCAATATTTTCAGTGTTATATTTAAAAAAGCAAGAGATAAGTATGGAAAACTATCTCCAGTATAAGTAGTTATGTTTGCCTTTAGCATTCATTGCCCATAGTCAAGATAAATTCAACATAAATCAAAATTAGCAACTTACAGTACTGAATTACATCAATCTAAGATGAACTACCCTGTAGAATAGAGATGAAATGCAACTACTCTTGAGAAATCATAAATTCATCTAGATTCCATATTTTATTGAGGAAAAAACATCAGTAAAGTTTTCAAATCCTGGAGAAAAATTTTAGAGGTTGAATTATATTGGAAACGTTCTCACAAGTCTGTGAATTGGTTTTCTTTTAAGTCCAGGGCTTCAGAATAAGTTAATCACATTACTCTCTCATATTCCACTCCCTTTGCCTATTTGGAGGCCTCATTTGTGGCTTTGGTGAGGTTTTACATTTGTCCTTGAGTAGACTAGTAAATTTATAAACAAAAAGTATGAAAGGATTAAGAGAAACCTAACTATTGCTTCCATCCAACCAGTATCCCAAGAACAGTGATGGCATGGAGCATGGATGAAACTGCTCAAGTAAGGAACAAGGAACAGGCAGAAAACATTGCAGCTAACAGTGCCAAGCCTTAGCAGAAAAAAAAATCCTCCATCAAAGTATAAATAAATGTTTGAGCAAGAAATATTTGTCAGGAGATAGAAATTATCATAATGGATAAAATGAAAAAAAAAAAAACCTTCTGGCATAGAAGCTGAATAAAGAAATGAGTCAATGTCATTACAGTTATAATACCTATAATTCAGCATGAAATTTCAGCATTGAAAGACATAAGCCTACAGAAAAAAATTACCAGGATAAATTTTTTTCTAATGTTCTGGATAAGTTATTTGGTAAATGTAAAATCTGGATGGCAAAACTAAAACAATAAAGAGTCATTTTATCATTATCTGAAGGTCACTTTTGACATGCCTCTAAGCTTGGTCCATCTCAGAAATCCATAAAAACCAGCACAAAAAAAAAAAATCAAGCGGTTTAAAAGTGGTTTTGAATTAATTTATTAGCATGTCATATAATACTTTAACATAGTTTCATTACTGGAGATTCATGATCGTTTAGGTGGGTACAGAAAAAAATGAAGATCCTCAGTCTCAATATCTCTGTCCTGGTACTGAGCTCCAGTTCAGGTGCTTAAGGTGTTTCTTAGCAGCTGTTTCTTACTAGCTCTTGTCTTTGCTATGTTTAGCCCCTGAGAGTCTGCCAATCATTGTTTGATAATCTTTTGGTTCTCCAATCAGGTAAATTTTTTAAGAGCAAATAATCATAGAATCACAGAATCCTAGAATCATAGAATTTGTTTCTGCAGAAAACTGCCCAATTTCTAATGGCTACCTTCTAACTCTTACCTCAGAATTCTCATCTACTGGATGAAGGGTAAGCCACATGTAAGAGATGATATCAGACTAAACAATGAAGGTCCACAGCATGCCAACAGAAGACTTCAGGGTTACCCAACATATTTCTCCAGCCACCCCAATGCTCAGAAAGGTCAAAGTTCACAGATATGGCCCTTCTGAACTGTTGCATACAACATATGGCAGAAATGCCTTCAGAGGAGCCAAAAATTCCAACAAAATTATGCAGTTTTGAAGCTCTTTTTAAAAAAAAAAAAATTATGGCAAAGTAAAAAAGTAAATAACTCATCAACATTTGGAAGCATAAACACCAGAAGGAGCCCTGAAGGAGATGTGTCTTATTGCATTTTAAACAAATATCAAGGTAGGTAACTTGCATGATAAACACACTGCAATTGGATTTCAGTAGTTTATTAAATTAACAAAACCATATTTGTTTATCTGAATTGACAAAATTGCATAAGTTGCCACGTTATTTTCTAGCACCATTTTAGTCTCAAAGATGAATTTTAAAGGTGAATTTCAGTTGGTTTTTCAAATATTTTGTACCACAGTCCAACACACAGAATACATGCTCTGTAAGTTTTCTGAGCAGAATTAAGGTTATGCAAACACATCATTCACCATATTTTCTCCCATCATATAACAGATATATCTTTACACTCACTTCTAGTGCTAACAAAAGTACTTACTTGTGTTGCTTATAAAAAGCCATCAGATTTTAAATCACCAGGTCTGTGTTCTAGGAACCCACTTACCTGCACCCCATCCCTGCAGTACCTAAGTTACACACAATTATCATGTGTAGAAAGGAGCTTTAACACACTTTTCCTCTACATGTCTCTCATATTAGGTCCTGGTTCACACTTCTGACCAGTAACCCTATACCCCAGGAAGAGAGTTCCTGCTCCAGCCTGCTCCAGCCTGCTCTGAACTATACTAAGGCAATTCCTTCAGCCACAATTACAGTTTTGAAATTACTTAAATCCTATAGACCATCTTTGAAAAGGCATCTAAAAAAGCAGATATGCCTACAGTGATGTTTTTAAAATATACCAGCACCCAACTCCTTCAGATAGTCAGCTGCCTTAGCATTTCCAAATTAATCTTGCTTGAAACTACATTGCAAATTTTGCCCACCTGATCTCTTTGATCTTACAACAAATACCTGGGACAGTTTCTGGGAGCAGGTCCAGTTTTCCAAATGCTGGTTCAGGGTACCTGCAGGACCATCTTTCACTCTTGGAGCTGTTAAATGAAGAGTTATACTGTAAGCTTTGTACAGGAGAAAAAATTCTCAGCTTTATATTCTTTTTTTCCCCTGTAAGTCCTATAAGTGGAGTAGCTTCTACTAAAAGCAATTTGGAATTCACACCCAGTTTCCACCAATGAGAGCTTCCCATGGATACTATTTATCTTCACTTGTTCAAAGCAAATTAAAATATGGTGTGGAACAGAGCTAGCATCTGCACATTCACTTACGCCCAGCACTCTGAGCTTTGGCATGATACATTGAAACATGAATTCTTACACCAAGCCTTGGGTCAATCAAAATATTGCCTACATGAACTCTTATTAACAAAGCAGAGAGTAAGGAAATAAAGAACTGTAAAAAGTGGATAACTCTTTTCAGCTGAAAGCAGCTGCTCAGGCTGCCTGAAACACAATAATTCAATTTATAGCAACGAAACCGAGACCACTTGAAAATGCTCAGGGAATTACAGAAAAATCTTCAAACAAAAAATCTTCAAAGAAAAATCTTCAAAAGTGAAAAGCCTCCCATGCTTGGAGAGACACTCATCCAGCTGGTTCCCTACTTGAGTTCCTTCTCCAGCAGATCTGTAGCCTACTTTTTGCTGTGCTCTCATGACCTCTCTCCTGCTTTGCACCAATCATGGCCTTGGTATTGGGTCTAATACATCAGGTCTGACACTGCCCATGTTCTGAGGAACCCAGCCAAGAAGCTGTCCTGCCTCCACAGCCTCTTGCAATAACATATCTTTCCTGAAGCCCTCAGTGCAAATCATCTCTACCATGGCACGAACCATTCCTGAGTCTCACATCTACCCAGAAATGGGGTTGCAACTCAAAAGCGAGTGTCAAAATGTTTTGTTTCAAACAGACCTGAAGCCACTATCTAGGACATAGGAGATCCACACTGCAGTCCTTTTCAGTCATATTAAACTCTCTCTCCTCCTCCTCTTAGTCATCTCTGTAAGCACCTAAATTGCAGCTCTGCTGGGGGTTGCTGTGTCTGTTTCCACAAAAAAATTCACTCTAAGACACTGCCTCTGGAAAAGTTTTGTTAGAGCAAAGTCACTGAAAAAGAATTCCAGTTTTGACAAAAGAATATTTTCCAGTCATGAGTACAACTCTCACAGCTTCATCCTAGGGCATCATTGTATGCTAATTACTGGGATGTGGTGAGCTCTGTTTGCTGTTTACAAAAATAAAAGCATAGGCAGGAATTTTTTCTGTCAGCTGCCAAAATTAGCAATAAGCTGGTTTTCAGTGAAGAAAGTTTCTGGCAAGCTGTCAACCAGAAAATTGAAAATCAGAAAGAGCATATTTATCAGAAAGAGAACATTTATTTACTATTTTTCACACTTGTGAAAAACAAGTGTAGCATTTAGGTACATGCTTAATGGAAGGCTTACTTTCACTGCATACACCTCATCTGTGTAGAGTGAAAAGAAACAGGAACGTGTATCTGCTTGGGAGAGAAGGAAGGAAAGAGATTAGTTGGCAAGGGGGAAAGTGCTGAGGGAATTTGAAGGAAGGTCTAATGCATTCAGTTTAACCTGTTTATTAAGTTGGGAAATTTTGGATATAGCTCCCTGTCAAAGCTTTTTTTTTTATCTCCCTTTTTTTTTATATCTGCAAGGAAATTCACCTTAAACTTGCTACACAAGTGTATTCATCTCCACTGGGGACAATGAAGAATGTTGAACTGGAAAAGATTCCATCAAAAACCACAAAAGTTTGTAGTATTCATCATGTCAAATTGGAGTGTTGCTCTAGCAAAATCAGTGTCTTTCTACCACAGAGGCAGTGACTGCAGATGGAAATTCACCACACATCTGAACCCATCATACCTATCAAACAACACATTTAACCTCCTAATTACCCACTGACTTTCAACACCAGGCGCATTTTGAAGCAGATAATAGTTTTCTAGAATTGGTAAATAGCAAAAACACGTGCTGAGGAAAACAGATATGAGGAGCCTTCACACTGAGAGCACAGGACATGTTAGGAATATATTCAAGGTTTACACAAGACAACCGTGATGAAAAGAATCTAAGACCACTTCAGGAAAAAATTCCTTTATTCCCTATGAATCCTTCTTTAATGCCATAGAAACACAGAACCTTAGAATGGTTTGAGTTGGAAGGAACCTTAAAGATCACCTAGGTCCAGCCCCTATGCCATTGGCAGGGGCACCCTTCACTAGACCAGGTTGGTGAGAGCCCCATCCAACCTGGCCTTGAACATTACCAGAGATGGGGCATCCACAGCCTCTCTGGACAACAGGTTCCAATGCCTCACCACCCCCACAGAGAACTTCTTCCCAATACCTAATATAGACTTCCTCTCTTTCAGTAGCCATTCCCTGTGTCCTTGTAAAAACTCGCTCCTCAGCTCTAGTGGGCTCACTTTAGGTACTGGAAGGCTGCCCCAGAGCCTTCCTTTCCCCAGGCTGAACAGCCCCAACTCTCTCAGCCTGTCCTCATAGGAGAGGTGCTCCAGCCCTCTGATCACAGTCATGACCCTCCTCTGGAATCACTCCAACAGCTCCACATCCTTCTTATTCTGGGGACCCCAGAGCAGGATGTGGCACTCCACATGGGGAAGAGGGCTTAGAATAACTCTCCAGAGGGGAAGAATCCCCTCCCTCAACCTTCTAAACCCTCTCCTTCTGATGCAGCCCTGGGTACAGTTGGCTTTCTGGGCTGCAAGTGCAGCCATAAGGCAAGGAAGGACCTGGCATTTTAATGCCAGACTAACACCATAAAGCAGAAATTTCCCAAGTAGTGCATTCAGTTTGTAGTTTGGGTGCTACTTGTGGAAAACACCAACAGGGAAAAGACTGGTTATCTCACCCTGCTAACATATGTGCTCTTCTCTGTCCTTGCAAATAATATTGTGATTCCTCAAAGGCTAGACTGAATGGCTTTCAAATATATCTTTTAAGATACGTATATTATTGAGGTTTCCAAAGGCACATCAAGAATGGATTCCTCATCTCATAAGCTGGGTGCCAGTGTGTCAGGCCACCAGCAAGGTGCCATTTTCCCCCAGAAAACAGGTAAAATAGACTGTGTTTTCCTATCCTCTTTTTTCCACTCCATCCATCATAATATTTTTTGGAAAGGAAATCTGTATTCAGATCAGCTCTATTAATAAAAAAGGCAACGTTCCCCAGCTCCCTACTTGTTCCCTGCTAAGCAGCAAATTTCCATGCCTTTCCTCCATTTGTTAAAGCAACGACTCAGAGGGTTCTTGCAATTCTGAAACATCCAGGATGTGGGAAATATTCATATCAAATCAAGACACAAGACAGCTCACTACTTCATAAAAAGCTGCTAATATAATAGTAATACATAAACATTTTTCTCTTTCACAGATTTTGAGCCCTGTTTCTATTTGCAGGAGAGAGGAAATTCATTCCACAATGCTCATCTCATGCAGACATCTTTCCCCGCTCAAGTTTTTTTCCAAGCCTTTAAGAGCAATAAATGTAGGTGGTAGAGCCAAAATAAAACGTATTTTGTGTTTTCTTCTGAAAGAAAAAAAAAAATCTATCAAATAGTGGATATACATCAACAGAAAAGACATGCAAAGTCTGTGGCCTGTTCCAAACTTTCCTATAGCATCTTCTGGCACGGCATATGCTCCCAAACTAGAGCAAACAGCCAAGTCTCCTGTGGTGGGTTGGCCCTACCAGGAGAGCACCAGGTGCCCACCAAAATTGCTCTATCATTCTTCTCCTCCACTGGGAAGTGCAGATGAAATATAACAAAAGGCTTGTGAGTCAACATAAGGACAGGGACAGATCACTCAGCAATTATTGGCATGGGCAAAATTACTTGACTTAGGGGAATTATATTGCCAATCAAATCAGAGTAAGAGAATGAGAAGTTCTTGCTGCAGAGCAACATAATGCTTATCCAATTTTTTAAAGCCACATAAATATCACTCTATAAAACTTTTCTACGTTTTACTATACAAATGAAGAAACAAACATTTTTATACATTTTGTACAGTGGTTGTATGAGGGAACCTATTCTGGTGTATTACATATGTATCATAGGTAGGATTCCAAATCGGGTTACTTCTGTCTAGAGCTGGTATGAAGAGTTAAGCAGGTGAGTTCATAAAAAGAGCTCTATATTACTCATCTGATGCTAATGGGATTTGACTTGAAGCTGTGATCTTCATGGGGTTATCATTAGGCCTATGTGACTTAACTCTATTTTATTCTCTGTTTAAAATTCATCTATCAGAGTGAAATCAGAAATGTGGTTTCTGTCACACATAGAGCAATTACTCTTAGTACAAAGCCTGTGGAGAGAAAGGTCTGCTGTTCTTTAAAGAATAGGTAGAATTTAACAGCAGTTTTTACAGCAGTAGCACACTTTCTGTGTTTTGCCCAGCTGCCATTTAGTACTACAGAAACTTATAGACCTACACATCCAAATTTTCTCCTCTTTTTTATGCCAAGCCTGTGCCAAGCCCAAACAACTTCTTGCTTAGCTCATTCTTTTGCCTGAAAGTTGTGATCTGGAAACCTCTCCCACAAGCTTCTTGGGCTTCAACATCAAGTGCAGTTGCAACTGCCACCATTTGGTGTTCAAGCAGATGAAAATAACATAGTAGTGAAAGCATTAACCTGGGGACACTGTACACATACACCATACTTGAATCCTGATCTCAGTCCAGTTAGATAAGGTTCAAATTTGTATTGATTGCTCAAAGCATCCTGAAAATGTAGATGGAAAATCCTCTGTGTTGCAGAAGATTTGTTGAATACAGAAATTGCAGTTTTAAATGGAAAAGCTTTTGTTTTTCACTGTATAAAACCAAATAAAGCACATGGCTATAACTGAAGCGTTCCCCTTGGATTAGAAGGCTTCTATTCTCCCCCTGATTCCAGAGGCAGTAAGTGCCTTTATTTTCATTAAGTGAATGAAATTGTGCTAAAGTCTTATTTTCTGGAGAAAAATATTTTTTTCATACCATTCCATGTGATCCTGTTGTTATTTTTATTATAATTACTTTTCACTTTTATGGCTGACACTCTGAGGAATCAATTTGTAAGTACGTCTGACTTATGGCACTATCAGCAACAAAGCACTTTTAAAATGCACAAACACTATTAAGAACCAACTACAAAGTACAGTAGAGTGGCTAAATGTCACTTTGCCCTGTCAGACAAGAAAAAGAAATTCCATACCAGGGAGCACTGTATGTGCATACTTACATATAGGGCAGAATTGTAACACCTGACAGCTCCCATAAGGGAAAAGCACCATATTTTAATGTGATTCATATAGATGGGGGCAATCTCTGAGTTTTAGGCACATATAGGAGTTAATTAAAGGGAAGAGGAAAAAAAAGAAGAAAAATGTAATATGGACTTACAGATAACAGTTTTATGCCTATGCAATTTCTATGTTTTGGGGTTTTTTTGTTTGCTTTTCTTTTTTTTTTTCACTCAAAAAAGAACTGGAACTGAAAGAAGAGGGGTAAGAATACACTAGGTAAGCCTAATTTCTATAGGAGCTGTCCAGTCAAGACACTTGTTGCACCATGGCACCAAACAGATATAGAAATATTAGACTGAGGGAAAAAGTGCTCCAAGAGCACCAAATACCAGCTTACCTGGTACAAATGGCAGCCTATTAATGCTAGTTTTCAGTTGAATAAAGGCATTTTTCAATTAGGGCAGTTTTGGCCCTAAAAAAAATTCTTCTTCAAATAATAAAATAAACATTCTTCTTCAGGGAAGACAGAAGGAAGTAAATATCCCTAAAATGCATCCTGCCATACCCGGGGCTAATTACAGTGGTTTAGCCAAGTACAACTTCACAGTACAAGGGTATTTTCACTGATCAATCAAATATTTGTCCAACAGATACAGACTTTCAAAGCTGTGTTTCAGATATCTGAAAATAGAAGATAAATGTAGTCAACAGATTTTTTTTGCCCATATTAAGCATTTACTGAAGACCAAGATTTGCAGGTCTATCATTAGGCTGCCTTCATGACTGCTTCCTGGTGCTGCTTTCTGAGGAACTTCTTGTATAGAAAAGTATTTTAGAAATTATAGTGTCTGTTTTGGAGACAGACAGCAAATAAGAGATCTTAATAAGAGACATGGGAGGAAAAGTATCAGCAGTAATAAGTACTTTTCCTCCAGGACATGATGGCCTCTACCAAGAAAGTCTGCAGTGTTTCACAATAGTTTCCAAACTCTCCTTTTACCTTGTAACGTTCTCCACTCTGCTAAATGTTTTGCACTTCACTACTTGTGTTGTCTACTTTATCTCCATATGTCAAGGCCCTCTAAATTGTGTTTTCAAAGCTTTCAGAACACATTTCAGCTAATTTGAAGAAAAGTTGGTTGCCTTACAATACATATAAGTATAAATACATAAAATCAGAGTTTATAAATTAAAAGCAAAAAGAAACCTTGTACACCCATACATAGGTACACATGTGCTCACAACCTCTGTTTTTCACGTCTCCTAACTTCTATACACTTTTCCTAAGCAACTGCTGCCACTGTCAATACAATTTTCTCATACTGTGTACCCACTATCAAGTCTTCACACCATTAAATCCCTAATAGACAATAACACCTCCAGGAGCTTTACTACAGGGTTTGCTGCAACTTTGCAGTGAAGTAAAAAGCTGTAGGTATTTTTGATATTCCTTTTAGCAGGGAAGTAGCAACCTAGATTCCTACAGCCATCAGCCTGCCCCAGGGCTTGTTTACATACGAAGGAGATGGGTATTTCATTCTGTAGATCCCTAAGCTCATCTGAGATGTTGCCATTGGTATTAACAGAATTGGAAACTAAGAGAACTTGCATTTGCTGACAACTGAAAACCAACACTGGAGGGAAAGCAGACTGAACAGACTGATGACTTCCATGATTATTTTCCAGAAATGATTGCCCTGATTTCAGATGGGTTATTGTTAATTTTCTTCTGAGCAGCAGGTACAGTGCTGTGTTTTGGATTTAATAAGAGAATTTGTTGATAACACCCTGATGTTTTAGTCATGGTTGAGCAGGGCTTACCCTGAGTCAAGGACTTTCTGGTTTCCCATGCTCTGCCAGTAGGCAGGAGCATAAGAAGCCAGGAGGGAGCCAGAACAGCTGACCCAATCTTGCCAAGAGAGACATTCCATGCCTCAGGATTTCATGCTCAGTGTATAAACCGGGAGGAGTTGGCCAAGAGGAGCCAGGCCCTGTGTGGGATGGGCTGGGCATTGGCAAGTGAGTGGTGAACGATTACATTGGGCATCAGGTGTCTGTCTGGAGTTTTATTTTCTGTCTCCTTTTTATTAGTAATAGTATTAGCATTAGTATTAATATTAGTATATTTTACTTTGTTTCCATTATTAAACTGCTTTTATCCCAACCCACAAGTTTTTTGGAGGGGCAGGAATGGGCAGTGAGAAAGCGACTCCGTTGTTCTTTGTAGCCAGCTGGGGTTAAATCACAGTGGTGTAACCCAAAGCTGAGCACTCCTTGCACACAGCGTGTGACAGGTTACACTCAATGCAGCAGGAGAAGCAGCTCCTGCTCTCAGCTGCTTCCCTCCTGCAAGCAGCTCCCGGAGCTTGCACACTTTCTTGCATTAGACACACAGTTGGACGTCAAAACACTTTTAACTAGGTGATCAAAATCTGCACTCTGAGATAATTCCACCTTGCATGTCAGGGCTTTATGTGGCAACAGTTCCCAAGCCATCTGCAGTCCAACAAAAAGAAAAACCCAAGCCAAAATACTTTGATTCAGTCAGGTGAAACATCTTTCACTCTCTCTGGCGTTGAATATATGTACTCACTATATTGTATTGCACACCTGTAAGATACAGTTAAAAATTATCCAGGTACAATTAATTTTTTATTTGACAGATTACATAACTTATCACAAAGTCAACCAATTTTGCTGAATCCACATTTTTTTTCTGAAGAAAATCTTCAATGGGAAGAAAACAGCCATATTTATAATTACTATGTTTGATTAAGAATTGATAAGCAATTAAGGAAAAAATAAATCCCAGCATAAATTATCTGTCTTCTTTGCAAAGGCTACATTAATTTAGCAGAACCAAAAGGAATTCTGGTTCAAATTGGTGTGTTTTCCCTTTGTCTTTCACAGGAGAAAAAAATCCATTTTCAGTTTTTGTGGATACTAGAGCCTGGGAAACAGCACTTTTCCCAGGCTCCAGTATCCATAAGTTTTCCTCTGAATTTCTCGTCATGTTGAGATATTGCTCATTAACTAAATTTGAGGTTTCTCAGCATCTGAGCATCATTTGTCTGCCATGTGTTGGTCTGTCCTGAACCAGAACACCAAGTATATTTTCCAATTAAAAGATTTCTCAGTTAAAAGAAGCAGAAAACACAGAAATTAACATATTAACTATCCACACTTGATTGACTGGAATTTAGCCCCACAAGCAGGTGCATGACCATGCTTTTGCAGTATTGAGTTTTTTGAACCTCCAAAAAGAAAAGGAAGTAAGAGTGGTTGCAGCAAGTACAACTCATTCCCAGGCTGCCTGCATGTGTCTGCCCCAAGTCACCTTCCTCCAGGAATCAAGGGACAGCACAGCCTGTCCCTGCTGCCCCATTCCCCACCCAGCCCTACGCCAGGGCCAGGCAGCTCCTACCCTGCCTTCACCTCTTGGCTCCTGGAGCCAACATGAGAGAGAAGGCAAGTCATTGGCCTGGGCTTACAAAGAAAGTGAAGTGCTTTGCAATGAGGATTTAATCATCTAGAAGCAGATTCTGAGCGAAACCATAGTATCATTTTTAATGTACTTTCTCATATGTTAAAGATATCTTGGCCACTTTTCTGCTCTTTTTCAGTGAAGTGTAGTAAGCTGCTCAGTTTGACAAGAAAACTTCTGAGACACCTTTCTACTGCACTCAGACTAATTTGGCTGTTAATATTCCATGATAAAAATAAAACTTTAGGACACATTCTTATAACATTTTGCAAGCTTAATTGTTAGGAAGTTCTACTTTCCTCCCACTGTGATAGAAATTATGATCTCCTTCTTAAAAACATAAACCTCCAAAAAAAATTATTAGAAGCCTCCCTTTTGCAAATTAAGAACATTGATTTTTCATTACAATGCAGAGCATTGCACATAATGTGTAGAACAAAAATTCTATTCTAGTACAGACATACATATCTAAATGGTAAGTGATGAACAAGAACACAGGTTATTTTGAATGAAAATGGTTAATTAGATTCTAGTTCTTTCCCATTTCACTTGCTCCTAACTTGATAGATATCTTTAATTTTCAACTTTTGCCTTAAGCAGTCTCTTTTTGTGGCCATTTAAAAGTCAGGACTTAATTTAGAAAGGTGGATGCATGTTAAAAAAACGAATGAATGACAGAATAGGAGGTGAGATTTGCTCAGCAGTTGTGTGAGCATCATTCATTTCCCCAGGTAAAGCAAGCATCCTGAGGCCAGCTATTATTCTTCATGTAGAAACAATCAGAAAGTGCTAGACTTGTCCAGAGTTACCTTGAATATTTCAACCACAATAGCATATATAAACTTGATATAAAAAATATTTGACACACTGTATTAACTGTATTTTTTGACTGTATTAACAATAAAGTATATGGAAGTCATGCAGAAGGCAAAATTTCTACAACACTTCCACAGGAACTGGACCAGCTAGTCCAAGATGAAACTCATTTATACTGTATGCATAAAGAATTTTTAGTCTGATAGGACCAGATCAGATTGTATTTCTGAGAAAATTTGTTATGAAATGAAGGCACCCACCTTATTCTTTCTTTCGTATAAAGAACAAAATTAACAAGAAGATAATATGGTGTATCTGTTCAGGGTGAAGCTAATGAGAGCATTCCTCCAAATTTCAGCAACAGCAATCGTGAGAGTCGTAATATATAAGATAGGAAGACAAAAGTCTAGAGACTGGAAGTTAGGCTCAGTTTTGCCTTCAGCAAGCTAGTAACTTATTTAGCTGTGCCTTGACACCTCCATCTTCACAGGAAAACAAAATTACTGAATTCATAGGACTGTGCCAAAGAAAATGCATCAGCATCAATAAACCAGGAACTTTTTCTGTCAAATACCATTAAAGTATCCAGTAATATTCAATTTCCTTTCAATCAATCCAGTTAGTTCATGTGCTACTTCACTTTCTAATTTGTCAAATATTTATTTCAGTCTGCTTAAATACTGTCTGGGAAAACAAGTTACACATAAGAGTGTTTCCTCCACGTAATGCATGTAATACAGCTTTTCATCACTTTTGTAACAAGTGAAGCATTTGAAGTTTTCTAGCCTCTTGTTCTTGTACACTGAAAATGCATATATTATTCAGACTCAATAAAGAAACAACCACTTTGGTAAATCACATATACAAAACATTACACACAGGTGATTAAACATGTGAAAACAATTCTCCTTAAATTCCAATATTTTTGAATGTCAAAAGACTTTACCATACACAGACACAATAAAATCACTTTGGTGTGTAGGTAGGTCATGCTTAAATTGGATTTTCACAGCACAGACAAGGGTTACAGATATATTAATTGAGGACAATATTGATTATAGCTCTGGCATTGTTCACAGAAACCTAACACTCTTCATTGTTAAAGAGGATCAAGTTGTCAAACTCCATACTTTAGAAGCAATCACTGTTGGGGCAGACATTTCTGGTATAGCTCAGTTTTCTGACCAAATGTTGCTTACTACAATGTTACATATCATATAGAGAAGAGCCAGAACTATTCTTATCCAGAAACACCTGGTGAAACACTATCTCCTCTCTCTGCAAAACTGTGTCTTAGTGCTGGCTCAAGTATGGTGCCAAAACCTGACCATCATCCAGGTCCTCTTCATTTGAGCTTATTTTCAGGAGGTTCTTGTTTATCAATAATAAACTTGCTTTAGTTCAAACTGCTGGGATTTATGAAACATCCCAGAAATGTCTGTCTGGGTGAGTTGATTTCAAACTGCAGTGGTAATCTGTGTCAGTCCAAGGTCGTTGGACTCCTCTCTCTCCTGAGGACAGTAAGATGACATTTCCACAACTAGTCATACAGGTTTGTTTGTCCCACCTGCTTCCCTCATGTAAGCTGGGTCTTGCACTGTGTTTCTGACTCTGCTGGTGCTCTGCCTGTCCATCCTCATCTTGAACGGGAAGCAGAAGTCCTTGAAACATCTCTTGAAGTTTTCATCCAAAAAAGCATAAAGGATTGGATTGAGGCTGCTGTTGGTGTAACCCAAAGCAATGCAGAAGTAATAGCTGGATATGGCAGCAGTACTGTGGGACACGTCCCCCAAGGCCTCAACCAGCACGAAAATGTGAATAGGAGTCCAGCAGATGATAAACACTGCCACAACCACAAGAACTAACCTGGTGATGCGACGCAGGTTTCGATCTTTTTCTCGGGACCCGGAGAGCAGCCGCACACTTTTCAGGCGCAGAATCATCAGAGTATAGCAAACAATTATAATGAGAACTGGAATAACAAATGCAAAGATGAAGACACAGATTTTCATGAAGATGTCCCACCACACATAATCTCTGTCTGGAAACTGCAAGGAGCATTCAGTGCTAGCAGTATCTAGAAATGAAGGAAGCAAGAAGAAAATTGCTTTGTTATTACATGTTCTAAACAACGTCATTATCATAGCATAAGCTAGGAAAAATGATTAGCATGTACTGCGATATTAATAAATGGAGTTATCATTAAATCACTCTACGGAAGCTTTCAGTTACCATTGAAACTGCTTTTATGCAGCTGTCTCTAGAAATTACTGAGTTTTGAGCTTTTTTAAATGCAAAATATTGTATGAAATCTCATTCCCATGGGAGGATCTAAAAAAGCAGAGCACAAAAACAAAATCCGTAAAGTTGTTTCTATTTGAATCTCACTGAAATTTAAAACCAGACTAAATACCATGTTCAGCAAAGTAGAAATCTCATCATTATTATCAAAGTACATATGTTTTTGTCTGTGGGTGGAGAAAGACTTCTGATAACATGAAGGATAGAAGCTGAAGGAGGTTTCGATAGTAAGAAAATTTTGCCAATATATGATAATTGTGTAATGATCTTTTCCCATGTGCCTTTTTACAGCACAGAGTACACACAAATGCTTACACTCAGAAAAACTCCTGGAAACATCTTCTTTTTTATTAAGTAGAAGCAAATTAAATTCATGTGTGCATGCAGTCAAATGAAAGCTACTTTTTTTGCAGATCATGCCTGTTTAGAGATTGCAGGATCTGGGCCACAGAGATCAGCCCACTCCCTTTTCCATTACCCATGCCAGGA
Organism: Toxostoma redivivum; assembly: GCA_013397375.1. Classification (NCBI taxonomy): domain Eukaryota; kingdom Metazoa; phylum Chordata; class Aves; order Passeriformes; family Mimidae; genus Toxostoma; species Toxostoma redivivum. The sequence goes on from VXBI01024178.1 coordinate 912,987, forward strand.
TTCAGAGCCACAGGCTGTCACCTGAATGCATTTAACAGAAATATTTAATCTGAAAGGAGGCAGCTAAGGAATGAAATACTTGAGGTTTCATTTGCTGACTTCATCAGAGCTTTCTAGCAAATAAAACATATGGAAAAATAATTAATAAGATAAATGAAAAGGGAAGAGAAGGAGTAAATTTCCAACTACTGTCAGTAGTTCAACTCTACTGAAGATAAGTCAGGGTAACACATGGATTTTTCACTGTAGCTTAGATTTTATCCTGTATAATTCTTTGGGGTTTTTTATCATTTTTCCTACTGAATTTGTCATTCCTCTACAAATTATTATGTATTGTTTTTCATTGATTCAGATTTAAGAGTGGAATACTCCTGCAATCACTTTTGCATATCTATCTCCATCAGGACATGTCAGAATAAAAAAAAATCAGGCAATATTTCCCTGCTATAACAATGCTTCCCTAATGAAAAGGATATTGCAGAGAATTTGTTTTGAAAAACAATTAGGGGAGGAAGTTATCTTTATAGTGCCATACACATATTTCCATGGTTAGATATCAGGAAGCTGTTACTGGGCAATATTGAATATGGAAACATTTTAATAGAAAACATTTACGGCTAAAAAAGGTAAATATTTTGAGGGTTTTTTTAAAATAATATGTATGATTCCAAAAGCTGAAAATGGAAAAGACATATTTTTCAAGGCCAGTGCAGGATACTCAGATGGCACCACAAGTATGACTTGACACTCAATGAATCTAAATCCTTTGTGATTAGGTTTTCATAAGCATCATTGCTTTTATTTCATTTCGTCCTAGAAATGCCAACAATCATCTTCAAAGAAGTTTTCCTATCAATTATTACTGTTATTTGTAGTACATCATGGCTTAGCAGCAGACACAAAATCAGGATGCAGTCATATTATCTAAATTAATAAAGCTGCCTCCAGATGTGCGGGATAAAAATGAAGTGTGATCAGGGATGGCTTCTCCAGACCACATCCAGCTACTCACTGAAACTCACTCCAAGAAGAAATGGCCTCTTCAGATCTACTGACATAACTTCACATATTCATCAAAATTGTTAGGTCATCCTCACTATATTTTGGATTAATTTGTGGTTGGCAATTTTATTTTAGAATTCCAAATTATCAAATACAAACTGAATTATTATCTTACATCTCATTGCAGTTTACTTTATATGGAAAATCTTATTCTAAATTCATTAATATTCAAGTATTGAACTTGATATATGTAATGCCATAGCATAGTACTTTATGGAACCCCTTTACATTTTCCCAGTTTACAAGTAGGAAACAGTCAGTAAAAATTCTGGTCATAAGGCACAATACTGCATTAATTTTCTGGAACTTTGGAAGTGGAACATAATAAAATCCAATTTATATTTTAGTTTTACTGCCTGAAAAGTTGTAGAACTATGAATAGAGTCATAAACTTCAGATTTCATATTGACATTTTCCACTTTGAAAGTCAAATATTCCAAATATACTTATATATTTAAGGAAAACCACTAAATTCTATATGGTATTTGGTGTAAATATATTTTATATGTTTTATATGTTTTTATATGTTTTTATATGTGCTTGATGAGCTATCATTTAAGATTAATCTTAATCTTTATCTAGGAAACATACTTATTAGATATATATAATATTGATTGTGTCACTTTCATACCTTTCATGCCCTTACTGGTAATATGAATTTCATACCTTTATTTTTTTGATAGCTGAAAATTCTTCAGCAAGAAAAGCTCCATTAAGGACAGAGCAGGAAAATTTACACAGATGTAAAATTTATTCTGCAGGAAAAATGTATCTAAAAGGACACACCTGGGAGCAATTCTGAGCTGTGATAGCAAAATGGATTAACTGAGCACGTTGATGGAACTTCAAGTATAACCACTTTCCATTTGCTGATCAGTTGTTGCTTAAATGTGACTCCAACAGAGGCCCTGGAGCATACAAACAGCAACTGTTTTAACCAACATAACATCAAGTTTCAGGCCTGAGCTCCAGCTGTCAGGTAAAGGGAGCATCCTCACCTTTCCACTTCAGCATTTATCAGCTCAATTCATGAACACACCAGACAAGGTAATTGACACTAAATGCTCAAGAGAGACTTTAGAGCAGACAAGCAGGAAGGAACAGTAGCAGCTGACAAGCAGTTGCCAATATTTCCAGCCTCATTTAGTCCAGCTGTGTTCTGTATTGCCAGTCTGTTTCATAAGTTAAAAAAAAGGACTGCCTTCTACATGGCATGAAAAAGGCATTTAATCATTGCTGGCCTCAGAGGACCCCCTTGATCTAAACGTGCAGCTGACATTGAATGACAGGAGTATTCTGTTAGCTGAGCATGCTCCAACAAAACACCTGTCTGAGCCAGTGTCCCATGGCCCTCAAGTCCTCATATGTAGCAAGACATTCTTCCCAAATATGCCTGAAGTTAATGTTTCCCCAGCTACACCTTGTTTTATAGAGCCTGTCAAAACTACTGGGGAAAAGAGTTACAGCAGAGTTGCAGACCAGGACATGTGATCCCCTAAAGCACTGAATTGGGAGCTTCCAGAGGACTTTTCTGTCACCTACATAACAGAAGACTAACAGCAAGAACAAAATCTATATATCTTCAGCCAAATCTATCAGCCCTTGAGCAGCTGTTACTGAAACGATTTTTCACATTGGTCTATGTCAAACAACTTAACACACATTTATTGTCTCTGCCAGATGAAACAGCGTCCTTAGGTAAACATTTGTCTCGAGAGGAGTGAAACCATTTGAAATAGAAAAGGTTGATAGAGGAGGAAATTATGAATAATTTTTCTAAAGGTTGTTTACAACTTAAGCAAGACTCCTACCAAATATATGCCTTGTATTTCATTCAGCCATCCAGTAATGGGATGACCCCAACCCAACTTCATTAGAAGTCTCCAGCCTTTTGAAGACAACGAGTTGCCCCTGTACTGCATTTACACCTGTGGGTATGAAGCCCATTTGTGTGAAAATGCTTGTCCCCCTCCTTCTCAAGGAAGATCTTGAAATCAGATTAACCCCCTAGCAGAGTAATGAGTCAGGAGCTATAGGGGATAAATCCACAGTCCTTCATGGGACAGAAATTTTGAGCAAAGCCTACATACCCATAGTCTGCATACAGTTTTCATTGACATTGTTCTTGTAGCTGTTTCCCTGCCATACCCTGCATAGCCTGAATTTTCATTTCCTGTGACAATTCTTTTTCCCAGCTTTTCCAGGTGTCCATAGAAATTCCCACCCTTTTTAAAATATGATCTTGAGATATTGTCATATATCATTTATCTTAATTTTCTCTCTCCAGCTACTGACTTTTCCTTTCTTCACCATGCCTTCAAGTTCTGTGAAATGGCTGGTGATAATAAACTCCCAAGGATTCTAGTTTCTGCTCTTGGGACTTCGTTGGAACTACTCTCACAACACTTACAAAAAGAACCTTAAACCCACATTTCAAGTTTCAACCTAAACAGATCCTAGATTTATTTGCCCATTGTGATTAAACTCCTGATAATTTTCCCCTGCTGGCTGCTTGTAGTTTTTGATGGACTCATCCTAGCACAGGCAGTGCTCCAAAGTGCATTTTGTTCTTTCATTTGGCACAGGCATCTGAGTCAAATGATTTATATGTTGTATTGTGATATTCCACTATATATTTTGAAATGTCAGGAATTTAGATGTAATTTTGAAGAAGGACTAAATTAGGTTTGATCCATATATGAACCTACAATTTATTGTCAGTTGAGAAATAAAAAGACTGCATTTTGATTGCTCACACTCACCTTCTCTGACTTTGGTGCCTCCAAGAACTATTGCTGATATACCAACAGATGAGGACAGCAGCCAGATGCAGATGTTGATTATCTTTGCTTTGAGTGGTGTACGAAAGTCCAGAGCCTTCACAGGGTGACACACAGCAATGTATCGATCAACACTCATCATGGTGAGTGTGAAAATGCTGGTAAACATGTTATAATAGTCAATAGAAATCACTATTTTACACAGCACATCACCAAAGGGCCAGGAGTTCATCAGGTACTCGGTGCTTTGGAAAGGCATGGTCGTGGTAACAAGGGCATCTGCCATAGCCAGGTTGAAGATGTAGATGTTGGTCGCTGTCTTCATCTTTGTGTACCTGCAGAACAAAAAAAGTAAGGCTTTATTTCTACAAGGTATGATTATGTCCCTTCAGATATGTAACAGTTTATCAGTCAGGCTTGTCCATATTTGGGTTTTGTTACGTCTTTCCTCATCTGTGGTAGCAAAATGCACACAAATGCAAGACCCTTGGGATAAGAGTGAACACACTTTATTCAATCTCTCAGCACCTATGTCAGCAGTTAGAGCTATTTGCCACAGGCAAAAGAGGTACATGAATACATTTAATCTAATTAGACAAGTTTCAATTCTATTTTCTCAAATCCTGCCACAAGAAAATATCACTGTTAAATTTGGAAATGATCAAAATATTTTTTGTTTCCTTTTCTTATAGCTATCTGTCAGTGATTGTGAGATATCTGGGTTTGGTTTGTGGAAGAAACTGTTATCCTATTCTCCAGTAAGAAAACAAGTTAATTGCTATGTCTGCTGGGTCAGATTGTTTCTTATATGATAGTTCCCCTTCCTTAAATTCACCAGAGTGCCAGCTGATACAGTTTTAGTCATTTACCTTCCTTGTTCCTTCCTTGCTAATTTCTTCTCCTTTCTTATCATCAGCTTCTCCCAGCCCTCTCTTTTATGACTGATAATGTAAAAGATCACTATTGTTTAAGTTGGATACTACAGAGATAAAACTGTCATAGCAGTATTTTTTTTCTGCATTCTTTAATTTTGTCAAAAGTAAGGCCTTGTTTTGTCCAGCTGGTAGGAACCTCAGCCTACAAAGAAAAATAGGGTTTGATTTTTGAGATGACACCCTGCTTTTTTCAGCCCCAGTGACAGTTTTGGGAGACAGCCTGTGGAGGACTGCTTCCCTCTATGGACACAAAGGATGATGGAGAGCCACCTAACATGGGAATTTACCTATCACTCCTTTCTGAAATGCTTCTCCTCAATACTTGGTTTGCTCATTGCTGTTAATTTATCACTGGGTTTAATGAGATTTTCTTTCTCAAACTGCTTCAGTCTCATATTTTGAGTGTGTGTCCAAATTAGAATGTGCACATGTAACACATGTAGAAACACACATAGCTACGTTTTCCAATATGTCTCTAATAATTTACAGTGGAAATACAAGATTAAACCACTTTAGTCAATGAACACATAGGACATAGGACAATGTGTCTATTTGCCTTTAAAACTTTGATGTGTAGAATAAAAATTATGTTAAAAAGAAATAGAGCAGTGCTGTCAAATTGTGCCCAATATGTAAGTTATCTATTAAATAAAACGTGGGCAGGAATTTAATTTTATGACCAATATGAAATGTTAAAAATAACATTTCTAAAACCTTCCAATTAAGACTTATCAAGGAAATAAAGCCAAATGGTGATCTGAAGCAAATGGAAAAAAAAACTGAAAGGGAAGAGAGAATACATCCTTCTCACCCATGTACCAACACATCAGTCAGAGATGGGCTTCTGCCCCCCACTAGATCAATCTCCCCAACAGACCCCCCAGGAGAGGAGGCATTCTGTCCTTTAGCTTACATTATAGCCCTTAAGGCACTGTTTAAACACAAATATGTGTTCTTACAGCTAGAAAATAGCAAATCTGACATATTAAAAGACAAAAGACTTCCCTCCTGGTTTAAAAAAAAAAAAAAGAGGAAAGAAAAAATACTATCTTCAAGTATATCTCAGCTGTAAGACCAAATAAAAGTTTAGCAAAAACTCTCTCCTAAAATGGATTGATTGTCATTAAATGAAATAGAATAATAGAAGGACAATTTTACTTCTGTGGACATTGCTGATGATTTTTGGAATTGCTGTCTTGTTCATATTGCAATAAAAAGAATGTGGAAAGTTGGAATTACGGCATAAAAAGCACTAAAAATAAGCGAAGGGACTGGAGAAAATACTTTGACTAACTTAAAGAGCCGAGCACATTTAGTTTATTAGAAAGAACGCCAAGAGGTGACTTGATTACAGTGTCTGAAGACCTTCACAGGGAGAAAATAGCAGGTACTGAAAAGTTCTTTCAGACTACACAGAAAAGCATAACAAGAACAAATACGTAAAACTCTTAAGAGAGACAAATTCAGCTTAGAAACAATGACAGCTCTTTCCTAACAGCTAAGGTGATTATTATGGGGAAAAAGAAAGGGGTAATTTTTCCATCCACTGATGCCTGCAAATCAAGGTCTGCTGCTTTACAATGGATTTGCTTCAGTCAAATACAAGTTACTAGACTCAACACAGGAACATTCAGAAGAAATGCAATGACCTTTGATATGCAGAGGTGACACAAGTAATCATTCTCCTGAATCGTTATTCCTGTAGATCTTTAAAAAACTTTGCCAAGGGTTTAGATTGGGCAAGTTTTCTTTCAAAAGAATTAGCTTGACCTTTTTTCCTTTAAGAAAATCAGAAAACTGGGGGAAAATATCTAAGAAGATTTTATTAGCCTTGAAAAAGCAAATATCCAAAAGTCTTTATATCTCACATTTCCCATTCCTTGCAACCTTAATTAAATTCTTCAATGTGTGTGACATTACAACCCTGTATGCCATATTTTCCCAGCATCCCTTACCCTTTTTCTCCTCCCTAGCCTTCCAGTGGAAGAACAGCAAAGAAGTGCTGTAAAATAGGGCTAGTAAAGAGCTTGGTTACTTTTGCCTGGAAACATTGGCCTGTGTATAAAATAGGTATTGGCCTTTAAAGTTATTAGGCAGTATAGATAAAGTCATACATTCATTTAGAAGTTTATAAAATTCAGAAATGCCTTTGAGAATCTGGACTCAATCATCCAAACTCCTTTGAATGTTTTTAATTAAACACCTAAAAATTATCAAATGTCTACATGCCTCTGAAGATATGTGCTTGCAGGTTTAATCAAAAGTCCAGATAAAGTAATAGAGTGACTGCTGTTGCTGTCAGACCTTTTCAAGTGGACCCTGATCAATCCCACAAGATGAGGGATTTGCCTGCTTTCCTACAACCCATTCAATTGCATCAAATCATAGAAGGAAATATATTTTGTGGTCTGGAGTTTTCTCACCATATTCTCCATTCATTTGAACAAGGTCAAAATGATGATTGTGTAAGGGATCTTGTCTCCCTTTGCAAAATTAAAATTCTTGATCAAATATTTGAATTCACTTAAAAATATTTCTATCTGCTTTAATTAGTTCAGCAGGACAGATAGGGTAAACTTAGACATAACTGCAGCATAGGTGGCACAGTAGGAATTAATGACATTTTTCTTAGTGTCTGAGGTACAAGTGTCAATATTTTAGCTTTCAGTATTATAATATTTATAAACCATGGCTGTATTAACTGCTCATGGGAAATCCCATGTCTAAAAAAATGGTTTGTTAAATACTGTGACTTTTTCAGAGAATGGCTACATTTCTAATACTACATAAGAATAGAAAGTCCCTCTTTTAAACCAGATGTTAGAATCTAATTTCAAGGGGCAGAAAAAACTCTGATCACTTAAGCTGGCAGATCTCAAGACTGCTTGTAAAGCTATAAGCAGGCCTTGAGCCTCTGTAGACTAAAAACTGGAAGATATATAAAAACTGCAGAAAAATAGTCAAGATGAAACATAACACTTTCATTTGGTGGGTATATGATGAAAGTTTTTAAGGAGCAAGTTTTAAATTATGTTTAGTTACATGTCAAAAGTAAAATTCTCAAAACTATTAGGCATTGTTCCCTTTTCAAAAATGTAAAGTTCTTTGAGACTGACTTTAGGCTGATCCCTAGAATTATTCCCCTGTTTCTTAACTCATCATTACTGTTCTTTTCCTTCTGGAGTAGGACATGCTTTCAGGACAGTAAATAAGAAGAAATCACACCTCCAGCCAAAGCTATCAATGAAATTGTGGTAACAGAAGAGGGAAGCATGCTACTAAGGATCTGGTGTGCTTTCAGAAAACAATCTGCTAGTAGAGCCCCTTAAAGTTATCATCTCAAGCAGAGGAGAGGAGTGTGATTCTAAAGTACACTGTAGTATTAGAAAAGCTGAAAAAAGTGAGAAAGAGGCCCTGGCCGAACTTTTTTCATGTAACTGTCATAGGATGAAGCAATGAAATGTTCCCTGAAGTGTGAAATGAGGGATGGGGAAGGGAGTAAAACTAACAAATATGCTAAAACATTCTCCAGTTGCAGAGGGAAAGTACAAAAGCATAAAGTACAGTGAGGAATAGCAAACACAGATTTTTCACAGATACTTGGGTGAGTGAATGAAAATTAAAGCACATCTAAAGCAAATTGCAAAAACACCTATCAGCAGGATGCAGGCTCTGTTCCACTAGGTTCTCCTGAATGAAGTATATGGAGATCAAGCAGCTGGAAAGCTTAGTCAGGAAAGCTCTAAATCTCAAGGCTATATTCCGAGTACACTCACTATAACACTGCGTCAGAACAGGAGGTAAAAAACTAAAAAAAAATCCAGGAGGATCTATTCCAAACTCATGTCATGTCAGAAGGATGGCTCAGATCTCTTTTGTATATTTATAATCCAATATAAAATCCTATGCCAATATGAAATTAAGTCTAAGGTCATTTAAAGAATATAGAAAATGATTATGCTACAGTTTTCATGTTTGTGTTATACGATATTGTCACATTTTAAATTGCCATGTTTTAGCAGTAGAGGATCTCAGATGACACTGCAGATAAAGAAAAATGTTGGTACTACATATTTAATGGTTACCTGTCTTAATCATCAAATATTTTAGGACACTACAAAGAATTGTTGTCTACAAAATTATATCATAAAGTGGAATTCTCTTTACTAACAAGCACCTAAAGATACCAATTTTAAAGCAGCTTAAAAAAAGAAAAGCATAATTTTGTCTTTTTATTCCCTCCCCAGCATAATCTGTGAATGTCAAAAGGTATAGTAAAAACCTTACAAACTTCCACTACCGTTTCTCTTCTGCACTAGCCATAAACTCAGCCTGAACAAGGTCGTGTGGATTTAGATTGGATATGGAAGGTTTATTTTCCTGAGCTAGAGAACTAGGCTCTGAATTAGTTCAAGTCTACATATATCGTGGTCAACATGGAAGAAAATTCACACGACTTAACAAAAATGAGCTAATTTTTCTCCTCCTATGAGAAAGGCTTTTAATACTTTTATGTGAGCTCAAAAGCCTCTCTTTGGAGAAATTGTAAAATAGTTAGAAAAAATTACTGTGAAATTTTTGCTTCCATGACTTTGACAGGAGAGCTAAGAGGTCAAGGTGCTGTGATTCACTGCAGATTAAAATGAATCATTGAGAATGCAGAATTTCATTTAATTGGTACTTTATCTAAAATCATTATGTCTGAGAATATTATGAAAGAGCCTGGAAAATTAGCTTAGACTATGTACCAGATTTTTTTGCTGTCTATTGGTAAGTAGAGATGAATACTGACCTTGTCAAGTAACTTATTCTATCTCTTGAAAAACTGATGCAGTTTTTGAAAATCTGCTGCTGCGGATATCTCCCAGTGACCAGTCATGCCATGAGGAGTTCCCAGAGTGTTACACAGACCATCGAAATTCTTTTTACTTGTCACAAGTACATTGCTCTAGTGAACATTGAATCTCTGTCTCTGGTAACATCTACCTTTCCTGTTATTCTTTTTCTTGGAAGATTTTTTTTTTGTTTTCTTGGGTTTTTTGGGATTTTTTTGTTGTTTTTTTTTTAATAAAGGGCATGAGCTCCCTTGGCAAAGTGCTTCCCATGGGTTTATGGGAGAGGGAATTGAGTAGGACAGAGATTGCCTGGCAAAGAGAAAAAATTTAATTGCTCAAGGAAACAAGGATAATCGCTCCAGGAAAAGGTTTCTCAGGGTCTTTCTTTCCTTGTTGGAAGCAGACAACTTTTATTGGATTTTTGCTTCCCTTAGATGTTTCTGCAGGACAGAAAAAGGGAAAGAGCTCAGAAACCACTCACTCGAGGGTCTTCTTCCCAAAACAATGCACCTGGTCTCCATTTTGCTACAGGGATGAATAACAACTGACACAACTGGAAGTGTTTTATAGGAGAACTACACACTCAGATGTGTGGAGACCCAAATTTCAGGTCAACACTCCTGTAATAAAGTTTAATGGGAGACAAGGGTCTTCACTCTATAACAAGTATAGGATTATGTGGTAAGACAGCAAATGCACATGTCAGTGGTGAGCCAGCTCAGAGAGAAGTCACCAGTGCCTCTTAGGAGGCAGCTGGGAGGCTTTCTCTGGACTTCTCCCGTTTATCTGTTTTCCTCACCTGCCTCAGGGAAGCCCACAGCACAGACCTGCTGAACACACACATTTTCAAAGGAGATGATTCAAGTGAAATGCAGAGAACTTTAAGTCACAGACAACAGAAGAGCAGAGCTTGTAGTGTCCATGGTGAAAATATTCTTCTCCTGTGCTCCTTAACAAATGAGTCATTCTGAAAGGTGAGTCTAGCAGTAAGTCCTGATGCAGTCCATCATCCAGCAGCATGGTAAAACAAAACTTTTCTGAGTGTGAGCCCTAAATGAACATTGAACAGACTGTCTGAATTAATCCTACCATGCAGCTTCTCATCTGTCACTACTCAAGGAGGCTTTTGCCAGTTGCCCAATAGTAGCCACAGTGGCTGGACTACCAACAATGCAGTGGGGAGTGCATTTAGCAAATATAAAGGCCTCTGTGTTCCACATGCAGCACAGCTAAATTTGGGAGCTCCAGACCTTCATTCTTAATGTGTTGCTGACTTTTGGAGAAGAGATGAGCAGCTACATGTTATAAAGGTGGATTGATATAAGAAATTGAGAAAATATGAAGGTTCTGCTCACTTTCTTTTGCAGAAGTTGCAGAAATTCATATACCGAAGAAAATTGTCTTCTCATACTCATGCAGAAAACACAGAGATTTAATTGAAAATAATGTCTCAAAACTGAAAACAGCAAACTGCCTAAAATTAATTTTAACTTCTGTGAGGATTAGGTGACTCTAATGAGAGCTGAACCCTCTGGCTTTGGGAGAAATAAATATTTCAAAGGTAATTCACAGCCTGGCATGACAACGTCCCAGGAGAAAGAACCATGTCAATTTAAAGCAATTAACAAGTAATATTTTGATGTTATCAAAATGTAGTATTAATTTCAACCAATATCTTAAATCAATTTCATTTTTGTGTACTTTTTTTAAAGAAGTGCTGTGCACATTTATGTATTCTTCATTTACATCTTTTTTACATTTTGTGGAATGCCAGCATGATCAGACATCCCTCTTCCAATATCCTTGTTGCATCTGTGCACACCCTTTCCCCGCAACTATTCCAGTTTGTGCACTCATGCCTGTCTGTAGACAAAATTATATTCCTACTGCTTTTTCCTCATACCTCTCTAAATTCAAAAAAGAAGATAGCAATAAGCAAAGCACAAAGTCTTCCTTAAGGAGAAGAGCACAGATCCCTCACTTTGCCAGAATTATCTGATATTTAGAGATGGGAGGACCAAAATGGAGACCTGAAGTATAATTCCTGGAAGTGAAGTGTAGCTGAATGCTTTTTCTTCAGAAAGAAATATGTAACTGGAATCAGAACTCTTCTTGGGAACCCATCTGTTTCAGAGAATTTAATTTAAAGGGACAAAATAATCACAATTTAGACAGTGAGAGTGGACAAGACAGGAAGATTATCTTCCCTTGTCCTTAATGTGTTCCAGGAATTCAAATCACCCAGTTAAAATTTTCCTTTTATAGCACCCTTTCAGCAAATTCAAAATCCTCTCTCAGAAAAAATCTAAATGAAAGGTCCCCACTCTTCCTTCATTTTGTCCTCTTCACTAGAAGGGCTTAGCCAATCTGCCCTCCCCACCCTCCCTATGCTTCATCCAGGATCATGAGCTTCCCACCTGACAATAGGAAAGTTATCTCAAGCTTTCTGTCTTGTCAGCAGCCAAACTGGAAAGTTCTTCTAAGTTTTCACTTTCTCCCAGTTCAAAAAGGTTCTCTGTAATTCATCGTGCTTCCAGACTCTGATTCCAGTTATGCCTTTCTCTGAACTAAATGATTACCTGGCTGTTAGCCCAGCGGAAATGTCTGGATGGATACCAAATTACTTTTCAGAAGCCAAACACATTACTCACTATAAGCTATAGCCTCTCTTTAATACTGTCTCTAGTAAATATTCCTTTCAAGCCTTTCCTCTGCTCTTCCTGCCTATTTTCAGTATCAGCTCTTCTTATCACAGCATGACCATGAGCTGGGTTTCTTGTCAGCTTGTAAATCCCAGGTCTCGCTTAGTCACTGTCTAGCTGGGTTTTAAAAGTAGTAGAAATAGTAACATTTTGTTTAAATGGTCTGTGTTGTCAGACTATTGATACTCTTTTATAAGCTTGTCCTCTTTCATGTTTCCTGTTGCCTTGTTCTTTGTGCCATCTGTAAAAGCTTTTGGTAATGATCAGTCTTCAAAGTCATGATGGAAATTCTATCACGTTTGAACTAACGCTGCAGAACTGATCAAAATTACCTCCATTCAGTGAGGTAAGGCTACATGCTCTTTGAAATCTGTGATGAATTGCTATGAATCCATTTGATGCCTCTCTGCTGGTAGTAGTAAGCTGTCAGATTTTTGATTAGCAAAGGAAAGGTTAAAAGTCCTAAACTTCACAAAGTATAGTAATTCACCTTTTGCCTTTAGCAGCTGAAACCTTGATTTCATAAAAGAATGAAATCATACAAACTGTCAGAAATAGGGAACAGGTAATTCAGTTAGGTCGACTCTTCTGGAGTTTAAATTTTCATTTCAGAACAATATTCTTTCCAAATATAATTTAATAAAATTAGGACAATAATTTAAAGCAATTTAACAAGTGATCTTTTGAGGGTATCAAAATCTCTTATTAATTTAAACCAATGTGTTGAATCAATTTCATTGTGTGTACTTTTTAAAAATATATTTTTTATTCTTGTTTGGAATGAATGATGAAGAAATTTTAAAAACAATCTAGTAAGGAGTCAATTTTATATGGCATTTCTTAATACACTCCTCCTGTTATGTAAGATACCGTTCAGTTCAAGGAATATAAGAACAAAAATGTATTAATGGTAAAACGTTTTCTTCAACATTAGACTAAACAGAGTATTATAAGGTTTCTCTTTTCCCTTAGGACTCAATCTACATATCTGTAACACAACCTTTTCTTAAAAATTCTTGAATGTAGAAAATTATTCAGTTCACTGGAAGCTTGAAAGACAATTTTAAAACAAATACAGAATTGGCTCTTTGGGATCCTGTTGATATCATGTGGTCTCAGTAAATTACTTTAGGAACAATGAGGGTAAGATAAATACATAGAAAAAAGGCATCTGAAGAAGGTAAGAGAGAACATCTCCCAGAGTTTTATCAGAGTATGTTTATGGTTTTGATAAGCACAAATGCGCAGTTAAAGCTGTAACTTTAGTCAGATTTTCTTCCTTGTAGCTATCACAAGAAACTATCATTTTGCTTACAGCCAGCATTAAAGTTTAAAAAAAAAAAAAAGATCATGAGGGAAGAGGAATAGAGAAAAAAGCCTTTTTACTTCCAAGGACAAATAGTTGGGTTTTTTTATTCCCTTCAGCCAACTATTTTACCTCCAGAAATATCTTCTGAGAGCTCAGAGGAAAACTAATCTCAAAAGAAAAGGTTTGGGGTTGAGGTGGATTCTGGTAGTGCCAAGAGCCACACAGCTGCAGGACTTTCCTCAGGTGAGGTCAGATAACCTTAGCTGGTATCTGCAAACCCTTTTCATGCTTCCCCTCCTCCTCCAGCACAGTGGGAGGACTGTGCTTCCCATTCAGTGCCTGTATTTCCCACCAGTACAAGAGGCAATGGGATGCCCTCTTTTCCTCTTACTCTCTCCCAGGAAAAGCAGCAGCCAGAGGACAGCATCACATCCCATGTGCCATGGCTCAGCATGGACTGTCCATCCACCCAGCTGACAGCAGGGCCCTTTGGGATGGTGCATGTGCTCACAGCTGATCCCAACACGGGGACAGCTCCTGCAAACCACCCACACTGGGAGAGCCAACTGCCCTGGGCAGAAACAGAGTGCCAGTCCACTCTCTACTCAACACAGAGCTTTTTCTGCTCATTAAAAATGACCACTCTGCATGTGTCTGAGGAGCACAGGGTGTTTACAATAGAGCTGGTCTTTATCTGTTATAACCTTTAATGATTAGACTTTGGCTTTTAAATCTAACTCTTGCTGTGTGTTTAAAGACAGTGAATGCCAGCATCTCCATTTTGCATGAAGTGAGAAAGCCATGAAGTGACCTTATCAGGACAGGAAAAAGTGTTGAACCTTGATAGCAAAACCTAGAGAAGAATCCAGGTCTCCTGATAAATGGTTTAAGAGGCCATGCTGTCAACATGTACTAAAGGACCATTCCCAATCAGACTTCAACACAATTCTCTCCTTACAGGAGCTGTATCAGACTCAGCTACTTTTCTCTCAAGAGTTTGTACATGTGATTGAAGTGGCATTCTCCTGTTATTTTTTTCCTCTGAGGAAACTCTTGAGTTTTCCCTCTCAGCAGGAAAACACCCCACCAGACATGTGAGAGATTTCATTCACCCAGCACTCTGCACAAACTGCTGAGATGCTGACTCACTGGTGTCCATGAGCTTCTTTAGCAGCCCTTATGCAGAAGTAGCAAAACCAGTCCTGTAGTGGTATTAAAGCAAGAAATTGGCCAAGGCCTGCCTATACCACAGGCTGTGGCTGAATTTGAGCCAGCTTCTGAGGCATCTCAATATTCTGGAGTCTCCTAAATCTACCACAGCATTGACACTTCAACACTTGGACTGAAAGTCTCAGAACATAAAGGGTCTTTTTTTATTAACACCCAAAAAGTGACCCAGTGTCAGGCCTGCAGTGTCAGGTAGTTGGGCTAGATGATTATTGTTATAAATCCAACTGAACTATTCTAACAATATTAGATGTTTAAATGAGCAAAGGGAGAAGGAGTCACGTCTGCCTTGCCTGCCTCTCCAGAGGGAGTTAGGAGGAGGAAAGCAGATCTGGAATTCAAAGTAGAAAAACTACAGCAAAGGGCCTCAGACAAAGCCTGTACTCAGCTGGAAGACAAAAAAGAGCCACGGAATACCCCCATCCCACTTGAGAGCGGTGGCAGCTGGAGGGGGGTTATTATGGGGGCAGGATCTGCCTCTCCCTTACCATCTTCTATCACAAACTTCCCATAGACCTTGTCTTTCCTCACAAAAGGACATCCCTGCAGGGTACATGGTTCATGGGTCATTAAAATCCATCCTGAGACAATCATGCAGAGAGCATGTAAGGAAAAAATGGAGGGAGATGAGACGTTTGGACAAAAATGAAGAAAATAAACCTCTTGCATGAACATTTCAAATATTTCAAGACCATGAGAAAATTGCATTTGAAAATATTGGTTTGTATATGGCTTCAGCTAATGATTCTACCAATGTTTAAAGCATTTGCCACAGAAAAAACCTAGGAGAGAATGATAACAAAAAAAAAGAAAAAATGAAAAAAATTACCAACGGGTGTTTTGTCATATTTATTTATTTATTTTACCACATAATTAGGAGATGGGCCAAGAGAAAATTCAAGGAAAGGCTAATGTGGGAACTAGAAGGAAAGTGAGCAATAGCTACCTAGACCCTTACAAAAATAATCTCAGTAGGGTAGCAGAAGGAGAGAAAAAAAGTAAATATATATGCACCAGTAAGTTTGGATTTATTTCTGCAACCCAGGCCGGTTAATCAGCTATTTTTGTCAGTCGATGGTTTAGAAAATCCCTACCTTTGCAGCTGTGTGACTGTCAAGTATGGAGTCTCTTTTCTTGAAGGAGAAATACAAAAAAAAGTTAAATCTCTACCCTGAATAAAGGGGAATAGGGCATGCAGGGATATAAAAATCACAACATAAAACTGGAGCCAACCACTTTTTCTAACTGGCCACAGGCATATTTCTTTATTGCACTGACAAGTAAATGGAATTTTATTTTCATTTTTCAAGACTATTCAACTGATTATAACTCATCTTTTTGAAGTACCTTATCAACAACTTCAGTGGTTCTCATAACTTCCCCTTATATCGAGTCTGACAGTTATTTCATCATTCTGCAATTGCTTGACACTTATCATGCATGTTTTTAAAAGAGAATCCCTTCCAATACCTCCATTTTTTCCATGTACAAGCTGATTTCATTGGAGCAATGAATACTCCACAGTTCTGGGATTTTTTTTTTCCCCAGAAACTTTATCAGAATTCGAACGGGCTGTGGAGAAAGAGTCCAAAAAATTGCATCATTTCAGTGCCCTGGATTGCTCATTATCACCCTGCTGAACAGCATTGTCCAGGCAAACCTATAGATTGCACATGAAAAGGACAAAAACAGAGAGGAAGCACAGTGCAAGCTAAAATATACACCAATACACAAGTGTAAGTGCAAGCATAAGTATCAGTGCATTTCACTAGGTGGTTTAATTTGAAACCTTCACAAACACAGGCACAGAGCTCTCCCCCCTTTCCTGAAAAAAGTTGGAAAAGGTATTTCAGCACCTTCTCTGCTTTCTCCAGTCCAACACCAACTGGAGTTAAACACTGCTGAACAGAGAAAAAGCATCCCTTGCTTTTCATTAAGCCGTTCCTCCCATCTTTATAATTTCCTGGCTTTCCCTCCGTGTTAAACAAAACATTAGGTGCCAAGGCAGCGATGTATCAGAGTCCACATGACTGGACACATAAGCTGTCCTTCGGGGTCCCCTCGCAGTGGAAGTAGAAGCTGCCCTGTGGAAGTTTCCTTCTTCCACTGGCGCTTTTTTCCCTGGGATGCCAGCAGCGTCTCATCCCTAGAGGGCAGCCAATGAACACAGCTGCAGGCACAAAGCGCTTTCCCTCGGGCTGCAGGATTTATCACGTTTAACCAGCTTGTCCCTTCTGTCTCTAGCAAGCCCAGGCAAACCACCGTGACTGACAAGGTTTGGGTCTTTTCAGTCGCTTTTCTCCAGTTCCTCACTGCAGAGCTTCCATAATCCACCCACTGCCCCACCCTGCCAAACTTAGGGACGGTCTTTGTGCCTCTTCCAACCGGTACCCAAACCCCTTACCTTATGATGACAAACATGACCAGGGCGTTCCCCACCAAGCCGACCACGAAGACCACCGAGTAGACAGCAGTGATGATGATGGGGATGGCGGGGGAGATGCTGGTGTGGTTGTGCTGGCCGTCCCCAAGGAGCCCGGTGGCGTTGCTGTCATAGTCTGCCCAGCCCGGGAGCCAGCTGCTGCTGGTGCTGCGCGGTCGGCAGGGCCCCGGGGAGCAGGTGGAGTCGGGCTCCTCTCGGAAAATCTGTATGGGGACATCCATAGGGGTACAGTCCCCACGGGCAGGAGGAGAGCACACACACCAGGAGGCGGGTATGCTGGAAAGAGGGGAGAGAGAGAAAGAAACAGAAGTATTTTTACAGCCGCGGAACATTAAGACCTCTGAAACTTGTATGTGTTAAGGGGAGCTCTGCTGTGATGGGAACTGTAATTTGCCAAGCAGAGATTTAAGTAAATCACATTCATATTAAACGACTGCAAGTTTTATATCTTGCTATGTAATGCTGCTTCTCCAAGTGCACAAGGAAAGTTTTCCTCCACTTTCAAAGGCAAGCCAGATGGGAACAGCTCAGATCCACCCCCACACTTTAACCCTGTCTTTCCCATCTTTCATATTTTAAGTCAAACTCTACCCTAACAGGAGCTCCTCATTGCCTAAGCTCTGCTATAAAGGGGAAGGAGACAGATTAACCCACCACCTCTCTGCACACCTACTTTAACATCCTGCCCTGAGTTATTTTTTTCCTGAACCCATTCCTGCTTTCATAGAAAAGACACATTAATGACATTAAAAATACCTTTCAGTCCAGGAAAAGAAGTGGAGTCCTCAAACAGGTGCTCTTTGCAGGAAAGGAAAAGAATGAAGCCGCTGTGCTTGGCTCCTGGAAGTGCCACTGACCACCTAGGACTTTTGGATGTGAGGCACCTGCGTCCTCAGAGAGGCGTGCTGGCAGCAGAGCCGCTTCCCAGGCATCAGCTGCCCCGTGCAGCAGCAGCAGCAGCAGCAGTTGCTGCTGTTCCAGCTCCCACCACTTCGCCTTTTCTCTCTCAGGCTCCCTCTGCCTCCCTCTCGCTCTGCCAGGGCTCCAGCAGCACTCTGCACTGATGCACACGTTCTCCACTGTCTCTGTCCCCGCAGCTCAGAAGCTCACATGACTTCTTTCTGAACACTGAGATGCAGATAAATTAAAAGAAAAGCAAGAAATAAGTTCTGTTATGAATGAATGCTTCTTTTAATACACTTTTCCAAGTTGTCTTTCCTCAATTCCCCTGTACTCCCAGGCCTCAATAAATAATCCTCTTTGCCGTATTGAATCCCACAGGATTTCAGACTAGTATACACTGAATAAAAGAGGAATTTTAAGTTTAGATGCCTTGCCTGGTCCATCAGCTCTTTCATGGCTCAACTCCACAACTGTGTGTCCAAAACGTTTCCCACTGAAATGAGAGATAATAGCTGTGCCCCTGTTCCTTTGCACCTGCAACTCCAAAGTCAGAAGCTGGCTACCACAGAAAAGAGGAGAACCCAAAATACTATACAGTTTTTTCAAGCTGTCCCACACCATGTTGAAAGCCCAGAAATCCCTCTAGCACTCCATTCTCCCTGCTGCAGCCAGAAACAGGGAGGTGGTGTGTACAGAAATCACATCCCTCAGAGCTTATCCCTAATATACCCCCTGAAGCAGGAGCTGGCAAGGCACCAATATATGTGTTCAAGTATCCTTTAACTTGCACATAGACCTTGAAATCCCCACCAGAACTCTCTCTAGATGAGAGAGGAGAGGCAAGACATTGAGTTATTCCTACTTCTTTGGAAGAGGCTGAGAACAGCCAGACTGGACGATGGATAAAAATGTAAAATAACAAATGTGTGACAGAAATGTCCCTGAGACTGGGACACAACCTGAGAAGTAATCATTTTTTTGAAGATTAAGTAGATCCTAACATAAAAAGTAGTCTGTTGGAAAATCTCAGCTTTACAGAGATGAGGCAACTAAGAGGAGTTTTGCTTTTTTTTTAAGATTTTATTCTATTATTGTAGGGTGAAACATAAGATATGTAAAACTGCACTATTTTATTAGTTTGTAAACTTTCAATCAAACTTCAAAAATCCTTTACAAATCCATTTCTTACAGTACTCAAATTCTGTTTTTATCCTCTGCAATCTATGATCTCCTGCCCATGTACTGAAGGGAACTACTATTGCTGTATCTTCTCATAAATAGTTTTACTGGTTATTTTAAACTTCTTATTAGCATCTTCCCCAGAATTTTCTACATTCTGCAATTAAAATATACAGGACAGATTTAAGATAGCAATGTTTTAGCACTCATTGGTAAATTAGCTCTTATGAGCAATCATTTTGTCACTCTGTAATTGCTACGGGTGGATTCAAAACTTCTGTATGGGGAAGAAAACCTATTATTGCTCAGAGTAAATCTACAGCACAGATGATACAAAATAGTGAGACAGATAGCAGACTCACAGCTTTTTCAAGCACCAATGGTTGGATAGTAAGCTGCTCATTCTCTAGCTAAATTCTGTGCTGAAACTCTTCACAGATCTTAGTACAAAAATTATGTGCTCACAGTTGTAGTCACTGGCCCTTCATAGGGTTTGCACTGTAACCACATGGGACTGGAAGGAGGTGAAGTTTGACCACAACACTGCAAATTACAGGTTGAGCCAGAGGCAATGTTTAAGTTGCCTGATGCTTTTTGTTTATGTGTATTCCATGTTGGAACATGTTTTTGTTTTTGTTGAAAGTAGTTTTTGCTCTTATTTGCTGTAGGACTTTGTGATACAGTAGAAAGAAAGTACTTGCCTAAGGGAAATGGGTTGTCTTCTGAAAATCAAATCAAAATCATATTCACTGTTAAAATATAATCTTTTCCTTTCTTGCATTGGCTTTGCTAATGAAAACCTGAAAACCAGCAGCAGCTGGTGTCAGTGCAGGTACCAGAAACAACTGCCATAGTATCGAAAGAAAAACTAAAGGCAGAGGGAGAACCAGTGTGCATCACCATCTTCCTCTCCTTCAATACTAACTGCATAGTGCTTCTGCACTCTTCCCAACTGTCCTGTGGAAAAGGGCAGGAGTCTCCTGGAGTCACGAGGGCAGAGAAAGGCAGGGTTTGCAGGTGACCCAACCCAGACTGCCCACACACCAATGCCAGAAACCCTTGCTCCCTCTAGGGGCTTACATCTGACAGAAGGCACTGCTCTTAAAGGGAAGCAAAAAATATTTAGAGAAGAAAGACAGCATAAGAAATCTATCATCTCACTACTCAGCTGTAATTTTCCTCCAGGAATGTTCTTGCAAACATGTGGCTTGCATGCCCACCAACTTTTTGCTGTAATACTTTAGACCCAATAATATTCACCTCACTGGACTTTGAGAAACACAACAGAAACCACTTGGACTTTTAAAATTAAGAATGCAAAACTATATATCAAATTCCATAATTATAGAAAATTGTTTAAGTTGTAAATTCCAGCCCTCTAAAGTGAAAAAAATATCACGTTCAGCTGCCTGATACCTAGGAACTACAACATGTGCATTTACACAAATTTTTATTTTTCCCAGGCTCTCTGCCTCAAACAAAAATCAGCTACACAATATCACTAAATATAAGTGGAAGAGCATCCATAAACTGGGAATTTTGTATCTATAAAGTGTTTCCTTATGCAATCCCAGTGAAATTCTTTAAATGAATAAGAAACTTGGGGAAAGGGAAATACGTGATATTCAACAATAGTGGGTAGGAAGGGCTTCAGCACCGTCTTTTTTCTTACCAAAAGCTAAAGAGCTGCCCCCATCAGCACAGTGTTTTAAAACCTTAAAGATGTGGTTCATCTTCAGCCCTGACTCAGAGGTAAGAATGAACCACTTTGAATCACTGGCACAACTCTGTGTGGCACCGTGCCATCTGCTCACCATCTCCTGCAGCACAGACCCAGCTCCATCACCTCAGCCCACTCAGGCTTTGAGTGAAAGCTCTTTAGTTCCTGGAATTGTTTTCTAGACATGACACTCTATGGGTTTCAGCCAAATATGCAGGATAGGACAGACCCTGAGGTTCAGCCAAGAACTGTTAACACCAGACACTTTGGAACAGAATCATTTCTAGAGATCACTTTCTAGTATAGAGGCTGGAGAAGAGACCACATGAGCTAAGTAGAGCACACTATCAAGATGCTTTTTCAGCTAATATTTGTTTTTACTACGTGTTTGACCAAAGTGTACAATGATAGTGAGCCTGTGTAAAGGTAGGAGATGCTGGAAACTCTTTCTGGTGGCTCCAGTTGCCAAGGAAACAAAGTTCTCTTGTCTCTCTGCATCCAGAAATGTTAGTTCATTGTGTGAACACAGCTCTCAGGAAATGGCGTGCTTTATGCTCTTCAAAAGACCTGCAAAGGAGAGGAAGGGGGGAAAGAGAGATGAGAAAGTATATGCAATGCTACTCAAACAGCTTTTGTACACATATTTTGCTCACGGCAGACTAAATATTCAGCATAAGACTTGTGCTTTGCTTTTACTTGTCAATAACAGAAGTTCATGGCACATATTGAAAAAAAATACTGGTACAGATCTCCATTGTGACCTTCAGAAACCAACCCAGTAAAGTGCTGAGCACTGGGATATCTTCTGTCCCAAGCTATGTCCTCCTTCTGCAGAAAAGTCCCTGAGTGGCTCTGAAGAGACCATCCACCCTCAAACTGCCACCTGCAGGGGGAAACTGGGGCAGGCATTGAAAGGTTTCTGACTCTAGGACTTTAAAAATGAGGGGAGTTATACACAGAAGAGCTAACCGGCAGTGAGGAGGAGGCCAGTGGCTGGGATTAGGGAGTCCAGGAGATCCTAGCAGGAGGCCATCTGCCTTGCTCTGCTGTCACCCTGCCTCCCCCCAGCAGCACTTCTGCCCACAGCTGGCCAGACATGCATGCCAGGACCCTAAAGGGATCATTGGCACAGGCAGAATTGTCAAAACATGTCACCACTTTGCCATCTTCCCCGGATTTCATTTCATCAAGATCCTCAGCTGGATCAAACTGAGGTCAGCTCAGAAGTTTTATAACTTCTCACTATTCTGGAACAAGCTAGATCTGTGATTCCAGAGGAAATGAAAGGATGCCTAAAGCAGATAAGTGTGAGCTACAGAACAACTTTTAAGACTTCTCTTTAAAAGAGAAAATTGTGGTATTCTTCAGATATCTGTATAAGGATGCAAGTGTCTGATCTACAGACCAGTTCATCTGATACAGATTTTGTAACAAAAAAAACCCCAACTAAATAAACAAACAAAAAAAATCACACAAACCAACCAAACAAAAGGAAACAATGACAGAGCAAAACAATTACATCTCTCTAATTATTATTTAGAACTACTTCTCCTGTGGGAATTATCAGTTAATCATCTTTCATGGCAAGTTGGCTTTCCAGCATCCTGATAAGTGGTTGCACTGTTCCAGGGAGGGAATGGGGATCAGCTAACACAACTTGAACTTCCACCCGACTTCAGTTCTGAGACAGGAGATGATGATCATGCCATTCAAAAGTTTTAGGGGAATAAAAAAAAAAAAAAACACTTTAAGATTAGCCTGGTTGTTTCTTTTTAGGATGATCCCAGTAGATTGTGTGGGATAAGTACTGCCTTTTCCCCAAAGAGCTCAAGATCCTGCAGTGTCTTCTCTTTACCTTTTTAACAAGAAAAGAAGGATGATTCATTTCCAGGAACGGTAAGAACTCTGTTGTTTATATGCCAACGATACCTAAATCTTAATCTTCTTTGCTTCATACTTACAATTGTTTGTTGACTTATTCTAGTGCCTGGCAGAAGAGTGAAAAATGATGTAGCTGTAACTAGAGAAAAGTGAATTTTTCATATCTTGCCCCTCCCACCTCCTCTGACTCCTGTTTTTGGCACCTTCATTCATACATAATTAATGGCTTAAAGACAAGTTCTATGACAAAAGGAGATGAATTTAGCTCTCTGAATAAGGGTTGTGCCTGCACCAGCTGACTAAACCATTCTCTGCTGACTCTGGGACAGAGTGGCTGCTGGCTGCAACATGGAGTGGAGAAGGCTAAACCCCACTTAGTTGTTCCCCCTTCCCTTTTCACAGCTAATCAAGTCCTATTAGTAACTCACTGAATGGTATAGAGAACCTGGAGCTGCAGAACAGTGCAGTAGTAGTGATGCTAAGAGAAGTATCAAGTAAAACAAGGTGTGTATGCCACAGTTTTCCTCAGCACAGGAAGAGTGCTGCCCAGAAAGCCCATTTAGCCAGAGCATACCTGGAAAGAACACGTGGCCTGTACATGACGGGGTATGAGCCCCAGTGGGGATTCTGGAAGTGGGGCTGAAGCAGCTCTTCACAGACATCTTCCCCCCTATTCTGTCTGGTTACATTTCATAGAATCACAAAACGCTTAATTTAGGATGGGAAAGACCTGTAAGATGATGTATTCCAACAGTTAAACCAGCTTTGCCAAGCCTACCATTAAACCACGTTCCCTGGTACCATATCTACACATGGTGACCCCATCACTTCTCTGTGCAGTCTGTTCCGTGTTTGATAACCCTTTATTAATTTTTCCTAGTATCCAACCTAAACCTCCCCTTGTGCAGCTTGAGGACATTTCCTCAGGTTCTGCGTTTGTTTTGTGGGAGAAGACACCAGCTCCCACCTGGCTACAATCTCATTTTGGGTAATAGTAGGGAGTGATAAGGTCTCTTGTGAGCCTTCAATTCTCCAGGCTTAACAACCCCTACTCCCTCAGCCACTTCAGCACCTCCACTGCCCTTCTCTGGACATTCTCTCTCAGCATCTTTCTTGTAGTAAGAGGCCCAAAACTGGACACAGGATTCCAGCTGCGGCCTCACCAGTGCCAAGTCCAGAGGGACAATCCATGCCCTGCTCCTGCTGGCCACACTATTCCTGATACAGGCCAGGATGCCGTTGATCTTCTTGGCCACCAGGGCACAGCTGGCTCATGTTCAGCCGGCTGCCAACCAGCATCCCTGGGTCATTTTCTTCTAGGCAGCTTCCCAGGCACTTGTCCCCAAGCATTTAGCACTGCCTGAGGCTGTTGTGACCCAAGTGCAGAATCCAGCACTTCACTTTTTTGAACCTCAGGCAATTGGCCTCAGCCCATGGATCCAGCCTGTCCAGCTCCCTCTGCAGAGCCTTCCTGCCCTCCAGCAGATCAACACTCCTGTCCACTTTGGTGTCAGCTGTAAACTGACAGAGGGCAGACTCAATTCCCTCTTTCAGACCACTGATAGAGTTATTCAACAGCAATGTCCCCAAAACTAAGCTCTGGGGAATATCACTTGTGACCAGCCACCAACTGGATGTAATTCCATTCACCACCACTCTCTGGGCCTGGCCATCCAGCCTGATTCTACTCAGCAAAGGGTAGATTCATCCAAGCTGTGAGCAGCCATGCTCCCAACTACTTAGCACTGTCAAGCAATAGCAAGGTACATACTTTAAGCCTTTTGCAGCCTTTTGCTTCAGCATGTTTGATAAAGTAAAAAACAACATTTAAGCTCATGTATAAATGTCACAAAGAGGACAAATGGTCATTTTACACTGTCTTGTTTGATGTTGTTACTAAAAAGTAGATTACAAAGTGTGAAAATGAATCTGAAAACTCTTGCCAATGCTTGGCAGCATATGGAAATGCTCTTTTTGAGACATTTGTTTAAATAAGCCATGCAAGAAGAAAATTAGCCTGGGATCAATTTGTCAATGGCTTAAAGCCGGTCTGAGTATAAAGCTGGAAAACTCAGGCTCCATTTAGAAGGTACTTAGTGGGACACATTAAACACTAAGTCAAATTTTATTGTCATTACTTGCTGTGTGTAGCACAACTAAATTCAGTGATACTGCTCATGGAATAAAAATACCAGGCTAAAAATTTAATTTCTAAAAGACAAGGAGGAAGGGAATGAAAAGAAAATCAATAGAAGTATAAGAGAATATTACAAAAGCAACCCAAGCTGAACAAAACCTACAGAAGGAGGTGTTGACTAGGCATCAGTGCAACCAAGTAGCATCAAGAAGAAATACCAAGTGAGAAATAACAATTTTGGAGGAGAACAAAGAAAATCATCAAGGACTTAATCATTACACTGAACATGCCCTGTGGATGGGTTGTCTTGACCTTTTTTCTGATTTCACCTCATTAACTGATAGTATAAATACCTATTATTACAAATTGTCAGCATATTCATAAAGTAAATGGCACCAAAACAGTCACTTTTTATTTTAATAAACTAGAATCTCATACCAGCTAATTTTCCAAAGTAGTTTTCAACTGCAGTGAAAGAAGATTACTAAATGCTTTAGGTAGGTAATTGCTCTAGATATCAAAGGATTTCTTTAGTAAATGCAAAGATCCTTTGAAATCTCAATAATATAAAGTATTTTATTTCCCAATGGCTTTATTTTCACTGCTGTAATAGTATGACTTAAGTGAAGACACACTTGTGTCTTTAATGTCTGAGAGTTCATGCTTCCTCTGTCACACAGTGACAGAAACTGCTGCTTTCTACCAATAGGGAGAGTTGGCCAGTCAGGCATCTTACACAGATGAAAGAAAGTGAAATAATTGGGGCTCATCCATGAAGACTATTGAAGGACAGTGCATTAAACATGCTGAATTAAAAAACAAACAAACAAAAAAACCCCCACAGAAAACCCTCAAACAAACAAACAAACAAAGAAAGCACTGATTAGCTTTAGAAAACACAAGACATGTATATAGCTGGTCATGTTCCTGGCATGTAACCCATGGTTTTATTTTGATCCTACAGACAGAAACTCTCCTAGAAAATACTCTCCTTAGAAGAACTGAACCTGTCTCTCAGTTTCTTATGCAGATATACAGTTTCTAAGAAAATCTGCTTCATAATTAAAACCGATGGTATGCCTAAAGTTTATCAGAATGTAAATACTTTTTAATAAGACGCACCACTAAGCAATTTTGCACAAAAAACAGACAAATTCCATGAGACGGTCCTGTGATCAGCTGGCAAAACTGTATCTTGTGTAGCAGGTTTTTATTAAGCCAGAAAAAAACAGGTTGCCCAGAGAGTTGATAAATTCCCTATCCCTGAAAATATTCAAGGTCAGGTTGGATAAGGCTCTGAGCACTCTGATCTAGTTCAGAATGTCCCTGGTCAATGCAAGTGGTTGGACTAGATGGTTTTTAAAACTCTCTTGAAATCAAACTATTCTATGGTTCTAAGATCTGCAAATAACCCATTCTTGAACAAAACAGCACATTTTTACTACCAAAGATGGAAAATGGATGCATAGACATTTACAGGATGATTGAGAGAGAGGGAGCTCCAGCAGCTGAGGCTGGCAAATGGCATTTCTAGGCTTTAGCCTTTTCTCTTGGAGCCAGCCCATCACAGATAAATAAGTATTGAGAAAGACAGATTGCTGCTCTAGTCTATCAACCAAAATTCTTGCTAGATATGTGGAAAGCCCATACTCACCTCCTTGCTCCAAACCAGATACTATAACTGCCTTGATCTTCCACATGCCAACTAAATGAGCCCGTTCCACCAGTAATGTTCTTAATTTCATCTAGAATATTCATATTTCAATTTCCTATAGCAATTTAACCTGTATATTCTAGTAATAAAACTTTCACATTTCAATGTAAATGTTAAAACCATCTCACTCTATTTTTAGGTGTGAATCTGAGTTTCTTCTTGGGTCATTCAAATCCGAACTTTCAACTGTTGATTTTAATTTATTTTGACCTTGATTTTACCAAGTGTTTATAGGATATTGTATATTTTAAAATCACACAATATTTTTATAATGCTTGATACACCTCTCAAATTAATGAAGAGTTAGGAAAGTGTCAAAAACTATTCAGATAAGATTTATTTTCTCAGCTAGTCAGCAATAAATTCAGATAAAATTATGGGTCCTCTAGCAAGATAAGTTTATAGTTATGATGATAAAATTGTTAGATAAAAGGCTAAAAGTAATTTTAAAAACTTATTCAAGGAAAATTATGTCCTACAGTTCTGGAATAGTCATGTGAGTGTAACAGGATTAAAATATTCATTTCAGAATTGAAAATGCTGAATCCTTCTCATGCTGCCTATTAGTGACCTACACAGTATTGTTTCAGAAACCACAGAGTACGTGTCATCTCAGAGATCACCTTAGACATTTTCAGGGGTGAATCCTCATTCCAAGAAAAAGAGGTTCTGCTTATATAGACAGGTCCACTGAGTGCAAAGGATCACAAGGAGGGGTTCTTCTTTATATTTTTCATAACAATGAAGGATACCTCTGGCAATTAGCTTTCCATCCATTATGAGGAATACTGAAAAATAGGACCAGTTTCTAGTAACTGAAGAGAATAAAAGAGACGAGCTACAGGAGAAGCAACACTCTACATTTTATATGTTGTCCAGACAATAGAAGAATGAACCATTTGAGGCCCCTGCTCTTGTACCTTTGTTGCCTCTGAAAAAAAAAAATTTGAATGATCCTCAGGCTGCTGCAAAGAGTTACATTCCTGGCTTTCTATAGGTGTCACGGGGGGAAACAGTAGATAAGCTCTTTCTATAACTAGGTTTCCTCCTATTTTGAATGTCTATGGCAACAAAGTAATGAGGTCTCTTCAGAGTTCATGGGCATCCCTGCTGTTGAGTCAAACCCCAGGAAAAAAATCAGTCCCACTGCTCCTGGAAGTGCTTCGTGCAGGCATACCAGGTTTTAGGTGAAGGTCCTCTTTCAGTGATGTTGCCATGGAAGCGTCTTAGTACCTCGGCTCTGATAAGCCTTTGCTGTGCAATTACCAGCTGGTGGTTTGGCTCAGAGTGCCTCCAGTCTCTTGGCACTGTGATTAATCTGAGACCTGTGGTGTGTTGGAGCTGACACTGGTATTATGCACCTGGGGTTTGCCTTGACTTGTTAACCCTCCACTCAGACTGCTGGTTTTCCTGGTCATCCATTCTCCCTGCAATTCCTACTCCATAGAAGCTAGTTTACTCCATGGCTTAGTATATTTTACCAGACAAATATATATTAGGGAAAAATTTGTAAAGAAATAGAGTAAATATTTAATGATTAACTTTTGCAATGCAATTATTTCTGCATATCTAAGGCAATAAGGTGGTGATAACCAGGTGAAATAGTAACCTTGTCAAATCCTATGAGCTTTCTACAGACATCATTTCTGCAGCAACTCATTCCAACAAATTGACCAGTTTTATTTATTATTTTGCAGACTATGTTCATGAATATTGTTCTTTTATGGATTCTGTCACTTGAAAGGGTAGATAAGACTTCACCATTTCCAGATTAATAATTCCTCTTGGAGAGAAGGTGCTTCTGAGAAAGGATCCAGGTTCAACATTTTTGAACCTATGTACCATACATACTCACAGCTTCTCCTTTCTCTCTGTGATTGCCCCAAGTTGCTTTAGAGTAATGCACAAATGGATTTTTGGGGTACACTCCTTCAAACAGTTCGAATTATAATTATATATCCATGATTTGTACATGATCTTATCATTTTGGTAGGCTTTGTATGTCTCTGAGGTTTGAAAAAGATCTCTTAATGAAGTATGAATTGATACATGAATCTTCAAAGAACACAACCAAGAAATAAGAAAAAGGAAAAATAAGAAAGGATAGAAATTCATAGAACATATTATCATTAGAGCTGGAAAAGACCTCTAGATCTTTACATCTAACCATTAACTTAACACAACCAGATCAATCATTAAACCACATCCCTAAGAACACATCTACACATTTTTAAGCACTTCCCAGGCTGGTGATTCTACAACTTTCTTGGCAGCCTGTTCCTATGATTCAGTTAATTCTGACACAAATTTATCTATAGGTGCAATCACCACACATATGAGATATATCTGCCAAGTTATAATTTTCTCCTCTTGGGGAGGATTCCATTTTGGAGGCTTTAGAATTCTATTAAATATTTTAAAATATTTCAGAAATGGCTCAAAAGTAATTTATTCCACTGCAAACTTGACTCTTCTTCTACCATAGAAGATGCACATATTTTTGCTTCTAAAATACTATATATGGACATACCCCTAGAAAAAGAATTAAGGTATTAAACCTTTCCCATGATTGTTGTTAACAATTTTTTTTTCTTTTGTCTTTCAGAATTTTTCCCTCAACAGGAAAGACATATTTCCTTTACAATCAAATCTGCTGCAACTATATTCTGAACATATAACTACCAATCTTTCTCTTCACTTTGAGATCCAAACTTAATTTCTACTACATACATATTTGCATTTTGAGATGCAGACATACACATGTTTAGGAGATGCAATGTGAGATAAAATAAGACAGCTTCCCTGGTTCAAATTTAGACTTTTTTATCTTCTGAAGTACCAAATTTGTTCTATTCTGATGAGCTTAGTAACTTTTCCTCATTTTAAAAAATTGTTCTACACCCATCAAGTATTTCATTCAAGTAGCATAAAGACAGTTATATGAAAAGGAAGAAAATAGTAGATGATATTGAATATCTTCTGAGAGTTGTATAGTTTTACCAATAATATCATTCCCCTTTTCATAAAAAGTCAAACTGCCAGTAGTAAAAAATCATCAAACTCAAAAAAGACAGGATATGCCTGATTAACAAGGAAAGCACTTCCAGAATGAATATTTGGAAAGCTTGCTTAATCTACCCTGTCCTAAATTTATTTCCACTAAAAACTGCAAAACCAGAATAAACATTAAGAAAATATGCTTCCTTTGAAAACTGTTCCCAATGGCTTAGATGGCTACAAGTAGATGGGATTAAGCCGTTTTGTCAAATCAACAAGTTCAGCAAAACAAGCACAAGACTGTGGCCCCAACTGCCTTGCCCCACAGCAGCCAACAGAAAAGCATCAGCAGCAATCCCTGGAGAAAGAGTGAACTCCATTTACACTAAGCAAAGAAAGTGTCTCCCTGCCACTTCTCATATTCCCCAGTGGAGGGCTGTTCCCAGAGGGTTTAAAATCAGCCTTTAAGTTACTGCTGCAGCAGGAGGAATTACTCGAATGTTGTCCTCTCTGAGACATCGTTTTTCAGTTTTTAGGCAAACTTTTAATACTGGATCTGCTCGTATTTCTTTTCCTTCATGCTAATTTTCAGCCTTTAGTTTATTGATTTTGAGTCGAATTTGTAAAGAAGAAAAGAAAAAGACACACAGAGGGAAAGGACAAAGAGGAATATTATAAGGCTGGGAAGACAGGACAAAGAGGCAGAGACACACAAAAGCAGATGACGGTTTGCCTTCTGCCTTTAGACTAAGACATAATAACTATAGAAACTACATGGAAAAAATTATTTTTATAAGGTCTGTAAAGAGAGTCCAGTCTAAGAAAATAGTCTGTGATTACTTTTTAGCTTCTGAACAAAGACAGTAAACATGATTCTGAGCACTTGAATAGCTTTTTCTACCTGTTCCACTTTAACATTTTTTTCCATAACATTTCCCATCAGCACAAATCATTGAATAGCATAGAATAAAAGCAGCTGAAAATGCAAGGGTTTTTTTTTAAGTGGTATCTCACCATATTTTTCCAAAATAGAGCCACGGAAGAGTAACATTCAGAAGTTTTGATTTTTCTGGCCTGCAGCAAACACAAGAGTCAAGGCTAAGCAAGTCAGACTACAGGGAATTACTAGGGCAGGGAATTACTACTACTACCATTTTACAGATTATTTTACTGCTCATCCTTTTCTTCTACAAGCCACATTCAGCAGGGTATCTTTCAAGCTTCCAACATTCAATCACTCTGTTCATGCTTTCCTCCATTGCTGCCTTTTTACTTCAGAAGTCCATAGGAAATACCATAAAATTGTTTATTTTCCACCTCATTAAAAGGTGAAAATTAACCTCCTTTACAATCATATTTTTTAAGTTTATTTTTAAAAAATGCTTTGATGTAAATCACCTAAATAAATTGAATAAATTTTGAATTTGAATACATAGACTTGGAAAAAAACGAGATCCTCTGAAGTTCTGTGATTTCAGTGCTTGATGTCTGCAGGTACTCACACTGAAGATGGTCAGGTCATTTTTTGCCCCCTTTGTTAGACTCCTTTATTATCTGCTGTTCTGTAGTATAATATGGAGAACCTTCTAGAGCCATGAGAGCAGACTCAGGCGGGCCCATCAATTGATAAACATTTGTTGCCTTCACCTCCACCACTGTGAAATTAACTTCTCTTTCGGAATCAGAAAAACAAAAGATGTGCTCAAAACAGCAGAAAATCTACCCTGGGTTGAAGGCTTACTCCCCATTTCTCTGCCTTTGCCTTCTACTCTTCTCCCTTCAAAACCCTGAAGTCTTTGATCCAAGAATGCTTTTATAGAAAAAAAGAGACACTATTTCACAAAGCACTTTGGTACTTCCAATAGGACTACCTGTAAATTTCAGGTAATAAAAGCTAAACTGAAAACAGAGGGAAAATCCTGAGCATTTTCCAGAATAATTACAGGATAATAAGTATTGATTTCTTCATCATTATGACTGCATCTGACATTTACAGTTTATGGGTTTTAAAAAGCATAGTAAAGGGAATTTTGGGTACATGAAAGATGGAATTTTTCTACACTGAATTCTTCCTAACTGCATATCCTACTTTCTTTAAAAATCATTAAACAGATTTCCATCTAGGTCTTATGTGGAAAACCTTGCATAAGCTTTTGTAAGAAGAATTTGTTGAACTGCCTCTTTGTGTTAACTTAAAAAAAAAAAAACAACCTACCTGAAAGAATAGTTATGCTGTCATGTGAGTGTTTCTAATTAAACCTACATAAAACTACCATGAATAAGTGTCTAAGAATAAGAACAGTAATTTAGTATTAAAGCAATTTTTCAAGCTTGTTTTGATTATGAACACAATTAAATAAAGTATTTAATATTTGAAAGGGGGACCAAGGATGGATATCAAATAGCATTTTAATTTTAGGAAAAAAAATACAAGTAACAAATACTGCTTTTGCTATGATACCGACACAGTCTTCATGGCTACTCTAGAATGCAAAGCTATAAACCAAATAATAGTCTACCTGGTTTATATACAGTCTATCTGGTTTATATACATTCTATCTAGTTTATATATGTTTTGCAGAGATTACATTCTTCCCATCTAGAGAAAAATGTAGAAGAACGTGTTGTACCTGAATTTAATCAGAATGCTATTCCCAGAGAACCACTCAATCCAGACTTAGAGACACTAAGAGATTGTCAAAAATGCACTGTTCCTAGTGGACAAGTGGTGCTCAAACTGGCATCTGGAAAACACAAATTTATAAAACACTTCATCATACAGTAATTTTTTAAATGTAATGGGTTTGGAAGGAATTATATATACATCAATTCTGTTGGTTTCTACTTTCCTGATATAAATAATAAAATAGTGCACTGTGCCCCAGACAGCTAATCTAAAGCAAGCCAGGGCAGTGATCACCATGGAGACTTTTAAGAACTCAAAAATGCTTAAAAAATAAAATCAGCTGTCCTAAAAGTACTGGAATAATTCCTGTCCTTTTTTAAGCCTTCCTTTTGAGCCTCTGCCTCATATGGGGCTCATCGTGTGCCCTCTCTTTGCCATCCAACCACTCAACTTCACTAAACACCTCATGAATTTAGTGGTTTTGATTAATCCTTTGACAAACTGGGTTAAAATTGGCCAATAACTTTAAAAGCCATTAAAAGAAACAGAAAGAAAGTTACAGGTGACATTTAGTTTTCTTAATTTTGCCTAAAAACAAGTGATGCAATTTGATACCTACTGACTGTAGGCACTCTTGTATGTAGTATAAGACCACCATGTCAGTCATGGCATACCTTCAAAACTGACCAAGCTTTCAAGGCTGGAGATTAAAAGAAGAAAGGATTCTGAAAACACTGCTATCTCACCCTCCAGTCCAATGAAGCTGAGGTTTTCATAAGTAGGGACCAGACTCAGAAAAGTTAAAGTTGCACAGAAATTTCTCCTTGTTCAGGATAAATGTGATGCATGAAAATGAGTCCCTATAGTGGAATGCATTGGACATCTGGGTTGTAACAACAGCAGAAGAAAGGAACAATTTTCCATGAATGACTGTCTAATCTATTTTATATTTATGAAAAAGATAAAAAAACCAACATAACAAAACAAAACAGACAAACAAAAAACAATGAACAGAATAAAAACTTTGAAGATTAACTCCTTACAAGGAAAAATGTTGACAAAAAATAATTCCATGTGACCTCAAGTCTATAAAGAATTTTTTACAAGATGTGTACCTGTTAGGGAAAGGAGGGTCAAGAAAATTACCAGAGGACTGGAACAGTGGTCTTAAGTCTGAGAGGGCTGGGGTTGTTCAGTCTGGAGAAGAAAAGGCTCCAAGGAGATTTCACTGAGGCATTTCCATGCTTAAAGGGGGCTTGTAAGAAAGACAGAGAAAGACTTTCCACCAGAGCCTATAAAGATGATATAAAGGCAAACAGTTTTAAACTGAGAGTAGGTTTAAACTGGAAAGAATTTCTTATGATGGGAGTGGTAGGTCACTGGAACAAGTTGCCCAGATAAGCTGTGGATGCCCCATTGCTGGAAGTGTTCAAGGCCAGGTTGGACAGGGCTTTGAGCAACCTGGTCTTGCAAAAGCTGTCCCTGCCATACACAGCAAGAGGTTTGGACTAGGTGATCTTTAGAAATGCCTTCCAACCCAAACCATCCTATAATTCTACAATGCTATAATTTTTATCCTAAGTCTAGTTTAATAATGAAATCTACTTGTTCAATAAAAATCAAATATATTATCCAAGGTTTATAAGATTAAAACTTGTACCTGTAATCAGGAAAGATCAGTGTAAACAAAAACTTCTTTAGAAAAATCCATTTCCAGAAAAAAGGAAGAAAACCAAGGGTATTATTCATAAAAGTTGAAGTATTTATCAGGAACAGAGGAGTTTCTGTACGCAAGCCACATTTGTGGTTACTAAAGAAAGAACTCCTCTCCTCAGCTATTGCAGCTACATTGAAATAAGGCAAGGGCATTGAAGAACAACCAATGCACATTTTATGATGAAGCAGAGGTGTTGACTCAGGATGAAAAGGTCAAAATTAGGCAGAAAATAAGCATTAAGTACAGAAAATACCAGTGGTTTAGAAATAAATGCATTACTTTCTTCTGGAAGAAGACTGTTTGACAGGAGCAGGAAGTATAGTGATAGAGAGATACAGTGATACAGAGAATGCTTTTGGTCTCTGCGGCTCAGAATAAATGATGGTCCATGGCACATAGCTGAGTGATTTGATATAGATGAGAAAGCAGAAGGAGGAGCCTTTCCTCTAATTTAAACACAGACATACAGACATTTCACAGACTCACAGAATCACAGAATGGTTGGAAGGGACCTCCAAGGTCATTGAGTCCAACCCATATACCAACACTTCAACTAGACTATGGCACCAAGTGCCACATCCAATCTTTTTTTAAACATATCCAGGGATGATGACTCCACCACCTCCCCAGGCAGACCATTCCAGGACTTTATTATTCTTTCTGTGAAAATGTTTCTCCCAATATCCAACCTATATTTCCCTTGGCACAGCTTAAGACTGTGTCCTCTGGTTCAGTCAGTTGCTGCCTGGAGAAAGAGACCAATCCCCACCTGGCTACAGCCACCTTTCAGGAGGTTGTAGAGAGTAACAAGGTCACCTCTGAGTCTCCTTTTCTCCAGGCTGAGCAACCCCAGCTCCCTCAGCCGTTCCTCACAGGGTTTGTGTTCCAAGCCCCTCACCAGCATTTCTTGCAACAAAATTTTTAATTTAAGTAAAAGCAAGCTACTGGGGTGTATATCTGCTTGAACATTTCCCTGTCAACATTTGGACTAATGTTTAGGCTACCGATGAAAGAAGTTGAATTTGCAAAGCCTATCGTACTTTGAAAAGTGTGTTTTATTACTAGTGTACTGGCTGGGTTGACACTTACTAAGTTGGTGGTTTACTTAAAAGCTACATGTGGAAACCAAGGAAGCAGGTTAAAAATTTTTGTTTTGGCTACAGATTCAAATGGCTCACGTGGACAAAGCCTGGAGAAATGAATCAAAGGTGTTGCTGCACACACACAAGGATATGTTCTCCATTTGTGACACCCAACAGTTCACAGAGAGCCAAAATGTGAAATGCAGCTCCATTTATTGATGGAGCAGAAAATGTTTTGAACAAGCCAACAAGGCCAACAAGTTTTGGGGAGAGTCAGGAAGTATCTCCTATTCTTCACCTGGATTTACTGCTTTGGGAAGTGCAAATTTTCTGCAATTCGGTCATACACATGCCTGGACAAAAAAAAATCAAAAGGCTCCTGCACCTTCATTACTTTATTGCTCCCTCTCTGAATCCACTGGTATGATAGTTCCTTAGGATGGGGATGAGAAGACATGACTGAGAGAAGTGTGAATTCATTTTTTCATAGAGCTTTTTGCCAGAGTTGGAGGACTGTGCTGTTGCACTGGAACCCAAGAGGGTGCAAAGCTGTTTCATCCTAAATAAAGGCTGACAAGGAAGGGCTAAAGCTGGTGGCCATTCTGCTGTCATGAAAGCAGCTGAACATCATGAGCAAAGTATGACATGTCCTTGGCACCCACTTAGTATACAGTCCCCATTTGCACCCATTTTATGAGTAGGTCAGTCACAGCCATTTAAAATGCCAATTTTGATTATGTTAAAAACTACACAATTAACAGACCATTGGCTTTACCTCAATTTGAAGCTAAAAATAAAAAAAAAAGAAGAGCAAAATATTGGAAACATTACCTACCCTTAGAAAAGGTCATGCCTTTGTCACATTTTCATAAACCAGCATGATGTTGATGGCTTTCAATTCAAAAGTAATTTTATATTTGCCTCCCCTTTTAAACTCTAAGTAATAAACATCATGGGTTTATTTTCTAAAATGTAAGTTGAAGTTTTTTCCTTCCTACTAAATTAGATTTGTATTTTTGTATTTCTGCAATTGATAGGATTGGCAGTACTTGGACTAAGTTTACATCCTACTTTTTACTTTAGGTATATTTATAATACATTATATTTACTAGATCTCTGAAAGTCTTCCAAAAGATTCTTTATAGAAAAATAATAAATACTTACTTTGTTTGTAAAATTAATGTTTGTTTCAAGATCAGTAGGAAACAGAAGGCGAGGATTTGAAACAGAGAAAAAATTCTGGCAAAAGTAGATTACTGTTTTTTCCTCGTCCAGCACTGATAAAAATTTAATTAGTAACATAATATATTAGCTAGAGAATTTTCCTAGTTATGGAAATGAGTAGAGATTGAAGGGTTTTATGAAATGAATTTCAAAAGCAAGCAGAAATCTTGGGGTATCCTTGAATCATAAGGGAAATGTAATAATCCTCAAGAATGATGACTGACTTGTACTGAAATTTTTCATTGCAAAGGGTAATTCATGCAGAGGAAAACAGAGGAAGTAAAACTTATAAAATATTCTGAAAAGTAAATTATCAGACATATCCAGTCCTGAGGCAACAAATCTGCTTGGTCCCAAGCAGCCAGATTGAAATAACCAAGTAGCTGGATTGGAGAGCCTGGAAATTTCTCACAGCTCTACTACATGTGGTCAACTAGGGCTCCCAGGAAACTGGGCACCCCAGAGAGAACCCTTTGCTATGACCAGCACTGGTCAGGATCCTGCCCACTTGCCCACATGTGCAGCAGGAGTACAGTTCAGGAGATTCAAAACAGGGATTCCCATGAGATGGGCAGCAGGAAAGTTCAGTCCAGTCTAGCCACCTAAAGATAGTTCTAGCATGGGGAATACTGCTGACTTAAAGTGGGAAGGACAAAACTGATAGTGAGATGTGCAGATGTGACCTTTTAGCGTCTGATATATCTTGGCCCTAATGACTGGATCGGAAACAGGAAAATTAAGAATACCAATCTCTACCCACAAACTCCTTTTGCTGCTCTTAGTGGTAAGAGACACATTAGAGCCAACCAAATAAATGATAGGAGCATTCCTTTTGCCTAACCCACCTTTCCACTATATAATTTCCAGCTAGAGTAAATTCATCCTATGGCTTTTTTTATTTTCTTTCATCAAGGTCTCTCTGATATTTGAGATCTTTTCTCTGGCATTTATGTGACAGAAATATCCAAATTTACTTAGTGCTGACCTGTCTTCCATATTGTAAAATTTTGATTGAAAGAGAAATGCAATGAGAAGCATTTAATATCCACAACAGTACATATTGCTGTCCTTACACAAACAGCAAGGAAACTCATTATATTGTCTTAACATATGCTGTTTCTGTACAGCATAGAGTCACAAAATCACTGAGACAGTGCTTCCCTGACACGAGGGAATTAAATAATTCCTAAATTTTAGCTCCAAATGGGTTACAAATGCTGAAGCCTGTCTCCTAAAAGGCAAGAGTGCCATAGGAGTCTCAGGACAGGTAGCAGCTCATGGTCATTCCCATTTTCAGCACCCACAGCCACTGCACTGAGTGCTTGCATTCATGGGAGCATTCTGAACATTGACAGGTTCCTATTTCATATCCATTGCATCCATCAGTGCTTGTTAGCACAACCCAAAATTAACATCCTAAATAATGACCTTCTTACCCACAGTGGTAGGCCATGCCTGCTGCAAACTTCTTATTCTCCAAAGAGAGAATGAGAGAATTTCTTATTCTCCAAAGGCAGCCCATCTGCAGGGCTGGGGCTCTTCCAGGTCACTAGGCACTTGCTGTCTACTCAAAGTTAGTTCTCCAGCTTACCCCTATAGTCTGTGAGAGAGACTCACCACATCAGTTGTGGGCACCAAGAAGGCTGGGCTGGCCTCTTGCTGAGAGTGGCTACTAGATCAGGGGGTTATTTTGCTTAAATCTGAAACAGCAAACAATGAGTATCTCCAATCATACAGTTCACCTTGAGGATGCCCTTCAAAGAATAATTCAGTCCAAGCTCTAAATCTCTGAAGAAAAGCATAAATCACACTCATGGCTACAAACAGAGTAGTTTAGACATTAACTCATCTAAAAGAACATATTGTTGCTAAACCCAAATGTCCAGTAAAGTGTTCTCCAAAGAATGTTTGACTTACCCACAGTTCAGTAGCTAGGAGACCAATAAAATGCTTCAAAACTTTTGGGACTGCTATTAGGTCTTGATAAATAAATTTGTCTATAGCCCTGTAAGCAGACTTTATTCCTAAGTTCCTATAAATGCTAATAGCCAATTTTAACAACCACATGGTTCAAGTGGTTTAATGGTTTGTGCCATTAAATTAGACAAGTACTTCATGCCTGCAGACTCTCCTAATGCCATTCTTTAGAATGATATTCAAGTTATTCTTAAATACAGAGGTAAGAATTATTGAAACCTGAAATCTTCTCCCCAAGAAATCCATCATCGATTCTGTATATGTTAGACTCCAGTAATACATACAAAAGGTTCAGAACATTTTCACTGCTCTAAGGAGATTATAGTACTACAAGGATATAAAAAATTTATTGGAGCTTCACAGACAGCTATTTTTTATCCTGTTCTGGTTGGATTATATTCTGTCCAGAGAGAATGAAGAAAGGTCTCCTGACCTTCTAAAGATGACTGGGATTACTGGGCTAAATTCCCCTCTTATGCTTACTGAACAGCATGAAGTTTTCTTTCCTGTTTCTGTTTATTCCCTAAAATTTCATCTTTATATCTAAAATGTACTTTGAAACTCTTGTAACACTTTACTTGTCCATTGTGTCAGTACCTAGCTACAGTTCAGTGTAAAAAAAAATAGAATTTTAAATTAAAATTATTTTTGTCCCTAGGAGATAAAAATTATAAGATATCTGCATAGTTGTTTACAGAAATTCCAGTAATTCCCAGGGTACTGCAATGGTGTCATCACTGACTTTCATGTTTGCTGTGTCTCAATACAGTACACATCAATTAAGAAATAAAAAGGCAGTTTTCTAACTACCTGCACCTTGAAGACTCAACACCACCTATAAGAATAGGAGGATTTTATGCTTTTTTAAATTATTATTATTCCATTCTGATCAGAAATAAACATTTTTAGACCAAATCTTGGCCCTGCCTCTATTTCAGTAATTCTGAAGTCTTTATCACCAGCTTTTGGAGACAGCTGTAACACCACCATACTTTGTACAGTGAGATTCATCAGCCTATGATCTCCTTTAGCAGTGGGTACATAAAATTTCTTCAGTTTAGCCAGTATTTCTTTGATGTTACACTAACTGTGGCTTTGTTGAATCAGAACAGTCATGCTTTCAAATACCATCAAAAGGTTTATTTCATCAATCAAGGTTTACCCTATGAGCTCCTGGGTTTTCTAGCACACTGAATTTCTGAGGAAAGTAAAAGGGATCATTTTAAACAGTTAATTTGTTTCCATACCACTGCCATTATCTAGGGCAAAGGCAAGGCACCTTTTAATATGTTTTAATAAAATGTTTTATCTAACTGATGTTTTCTTCCTTTTAGAAGGTGTCAGGTTGAGATCCTGGCCTCACAAAATCCAGCCTGATTGTGTCCAAAATTGTCAGTCATAGCCTGTCACTTCACTTAAGAGTGAAAAGGTGTGAGGAAACCAGGCTATGGTTTCTCAAGCAGCCACAAGAGCTTTGTGGAACTGTTCTTTGGAGAGACTACATAAATGTTTTCCCTTTGAAATTCCTCAGCTATGCTTTTTAACCTTGTAAACAACATGTCTGCACCACCAAAAAGCCTCATGTTGTACTGGTTGTACACCTGGACTCAAAATAAAAATGTTTTGCCCTTGCATTGAAAAAATAATGGATAGATGTATTCAGACACACAAGGGCTGTAAAATATTGGCCACTTTACTGTGTAATGCCAGCAGGAGTTTTCACTGCCCTCAGTTAGTGTGCTGAAGCATTCATGTGCTGGAGCATGTTTTCCTTTCTGTGGTCAGCAAGACCCTGCCAGCACAGCCCAGGACTAGGCACTGCCTCAGCCCTGTGCTACTTCAGAGAGCACAAGTGTGACTTTTTTTTAGACCAAGCTACAGAAACCACCAGTGTTGCAAAGTTTGACAGATATAGAAAAAGAAAATCCATAGAGTGAGAACAAGACTTTTAAGAGGGTTTGGATTTTTTTTCAATGCTTTTACACCTTACCACCAGTGATGCCAGTTATGATCTTCTGGTTTACATTAAAAACCTGAACTCTATCAACCACAGCTTCTTCACACAAAACAGGTAAGACATAGGTGCAGTGCTGGTCCAGGACAACATGTATTTATGTCAGTGCTATTACCATTGTATAGATGTTTCCAAAGTTAGCCAAGCTGTTTTCAAACATTTTGTTTATTCTTGAAATTCCAAAAATCAAGCCCAGATTGAAGATTAACTTGTCTTTTAAAATGTATAAAAATTTCCAGTTTGTATAGTATTTGTATACTATACAAATCAATTTCAGTTTGAACAAATGCCTAATGTCATTTTTGTCACAGAACCTTACCACAGGACTCAATCCAAACAGCGGAAAAAAATCATAGAGCATAAAGGACATCATACACCTTGTAAAGTCCATCCATATTTGTAATGAACATCAAAAAAATTCTGTTTCATCTCAGAGATCCTTACTTCTCATCCAATTATTATGAAATTTTTCTAGTATTTTTAAATCTTGATTCTGGTATAAAAATGCTATTTTAAATGTTGGCAGTAAACAGACACTATTTATTGTATTTATTGTATTTATTAAAGGACAAAAATTTTATAAAGTATTTTTGATCTGAGATAATCTCACACAACTTCTGAAAACACGTAATATTGTCCATATATATAGGTGCATGTCTGTGTGTATGTATATGTAAACATAAACAGAAATATGCAAACATAAAACTAAAACAGTTGATTAATTTTTTTAAAGACATTTTTTAAAGCTATTTTGTTGTGTGTTTAATTCCAGCAGCATTTTTCAGATTATTGAGGAACTATTATTTATCTTTAATTACCATGGTTGAAATTTACTTATTTAAATGCAACATTTTCAGTGGGGAAGATCCCCAGACTGGGTACAGAAGAGCCAAAAAAGGCAGAGGGAAGATTACTTGGTTTTGACTTGGGTTTATCTGTGCAATTCTCCCTCCTGTGCATATGCATTACCATGGAGACTTTGAAGGAGATGAACAGTTTTGTTATTACCTTCAGGATTTCTGCTTCATGCAGGGAACACATTCAGGAGGGAGATGTAGTGAAAATAATCAGTATAGCTTTATTCATTATGATTGATGTGAGCTAGTGCCAAGAGCAGCCCAACATCATCATTGCAGCTGTGGGATGCTGCAGGAGTTCAAGTTCCAGTTTAATTTTGGAGACAAATTTCTTTGTAATGTTAAACAAGTCCTGCCAGGTGTCACATTTGCTAAGGGAAAGGCAGCAATATTCCTCAATCTTACAAAGACAGGTTAAGGTTGAATTAAATAGCATCTTGCTACAAACATGCATTTGCTCACATCTAGACAATTATAAAATAAATTCAAGTCTTAATTCCATGCTGAGGGAAAAGCAGTTGCATGGGCTGTGTTTCAACATCTCTCTTCACTCTCATCTTGGGGTAATTCTAAGTCTACAAAGTCTGTGACCTCTCACTGCAAGCTCTTTAATTCACCAACTATCACAACTACCTATCTCCACAGTTAGGAAGAAAGGTGAACAAATGATATATATGTTCATCATCTATTCAACATCCACTCACTTCTGACCTTGCTCAGATCAAGAATTCCTCATTTCAGAACCCTGTTGAAATTAGGTTTATTTTCTAAATTTTTGTCTATTCTTTACCCCAACTGATTCTTAAACAGCATCTTTGTGTCATTATCTCTGTGGTGGATTGATCTTTGCTGAATGCCAGGTCCTCACCCAGCTACTCTATCACTCTCCATACTCAACAGCACAGGGGGAGAAAATAACATGGAAAAGCTAGTGGGTTGAGATAAGAGCAAGGAGATCAATTATTAAGTGGTCCAGACTGCAGTTACTGCCAGAAAACCTGCTCCTGCATAGGCTGTCTCCCCATGGTCTGCAGGGGACACATCCACCTGCTGCAGCACAGGACCCTCCACAGACTGCAATAAGGACACACAGCACTCTTCTGTGCTCCTCCACGGGCTGCAGAGGAATCTCTGCTCCAGCACCTGGAGCACCTCCTATCCTCCCCTACACTGACCCTGGTGTTTGCAGAGCTTTATCTCTCACATATTTTCACTTCTCTCTCTGAGTTTCTGCACAACATTTTTTACCCTTACTTCAATATCTTTTTTAGAAGCATCTGCAGCTGAAGGGTGCAGCTCTAGGCAGTGCTGGATCCATGGTGGATCTCAGTGGAACTGACACAGGAGCAACTCCTAAGCTCTTCTCAGAGAGACTATCCCTGCAGCCTCCCCTCCCAACATTAAAATCCTGCCACGCAGACACTGTCCCATAGACCTTATTGTATCTTTCCCACTCTATTTGAATATCAGTTCTCATTAGGCCCAAACTTTGGGACATATCAGACTCCAGTGCAAATACAAGTAATATGAGAAAAGAAGATGAAGATTCATAAAAAGGTACTGAAGAATTCTTTTTATATTTTATAGAAAAGAGAGGAACATTTCATCAATCTTCTTGCAAAGTATCTGCCTCAATATCTTTGACATTTGCTAAAGGCAATATTTATAATTTTCCTCCATAACACTTCATCATTCTCTTTCAGTACCACTTGAATGACATGATGCTTTTTTAAAACTACTGTGAAGTCTGTAAATCAGTTTAGTGCTTAGAACATATGAAATTCATTATTCAAGCACCAGTGCTACTGACAGTACATGAAAAAGGTCAAATGTGCAGATTAAAACCTTGCAGTATGAATTAAACATATCAGTTGATCTTTATGACATAGAATACATTTCACACAGGCAAGAGACTTGCATTTTTCCTCTTAACAAATTTGGGCACATCTTTTGCACTTACTGCTTGAGGAAATGCAAAATATGTTTGAGAGAGGCAGACGACAAGCAATGAGGTAATAAGAATGTGAAATTTATCTTGTCTTTTACAGGGAAATGTAGACTGAGAGTAGCAATAAAAAGAACATAAATTTTAATCCTCCTAAATCAAAGAAAAAAATATTTCTGACTAAAGAGATGGTCAAACTTTAACATGTGAATACCATATATACAAATAATTTTTTTTTATTTTTAAAGCATCCTATAAACAGTTTCCAGAAACCAGATTCACTTTGTAGGCTGTATGCAGTCTTTGCTAGTCTAGGAAGCATAATTCTGAACATAGCACATAAATCAGAGTCCATTAGGCTAGAAAATCCAGACATTAGAAAAAATATCCAGATGTAGAGGGTAATGCAAATTTCTAATAATTATGCTAAGGAATCCAGTTTGATACGCATATAAAATAAAATTAAAAAAAAAAATAAAGTAAAATAAAATAAATTAAAATAAAATAAAATAAAATAAAGAGAGGAAAAAGTGAACTGAAATATGTACAAATATTCTGTGTTGGTTTTTTTCTCCTGGCCTCTGAAAGCAGTTAGCTCCCAAGAAAATAGGTGTGACTCGTTTTTCTCACTGACCTCTTTCAGATGACAGGTGCCATCTGTTCACCTGATGAATGTGCAGTATTGCAACCTGCAGGTGATTGATAAAGATGGAAAGGTCCCAGGACAGGCCCCTCTGATGCTCTGCTTCTCACCAGCCTCCAGTTAGAATACAACCCATTAACCACCAATCTCTGAGCCCAACCATCCCTGCAGTCTCCAGGGTTTGGCAGTGCTAGAGAAACTGTCTGATAAGCATGATAAACAACAAATTAGCAGAGTGCTGCTGTCCACGCTAGGCCTTTTATATGGAGAGATTTTTCCTGAGTCTGTTTGCCTGAGTAGCCACATCTTCCAGATGTCATGAAAAGAGAAAAATCAAACTAAATAGGCTTGTTTGAGACTATTTACATTGTGCCAGGCCATATAAGTGTTCATGGCTCTTAAACGATAAAACATGCATTCAGACAGAAAAGAGAGACAAGCGACCAATAATCTGTGGGAGAGCAGAAATACGAATCAGCAATCACAAAAGACTACTGAGAAACAGAATAGAAAGGATCGGTCTGAACCCTATGGAGTAGTTGGGTTGTTTCTACTGCTGGTGTTTTAGTCTTTAAATTACTGTTTCTCCACAGCAAATTAAAGGACAAAGAAAGTAGTTTTGGTTGCATCTGCGACTGTCTGTGAAGTATGACAGCAGATTAAACAATAGCACTACGAGAATAACAGTTATGTTTGGCCAAAAGGAATTCATCACAGGAAACATCAGATCACTGGTTAAAGAGGTCAGTGGCTGTTTCAGTCAATTGCTGTTGAAACACATGGCTACCTCCTGATTTCACAGCAGAGCAGTACTTACTTTCTGCTCCTAATAAGTTTTGAAAGGACTGTAGAGTAAGGATAGGCCTGCTCCCACAATACTGTATGCATGTGGTTTAATTTGTACAAACTCTGTAAGCATAACTTGAGAAAT
Organism: Toxostoma redivivum; assembly: GCA_013397375.1. Lineage (NCBI taxonomy): Eukaryota > Metazoa > Chordata > Aves > Passeriformes > Mimidae > Toxostoma > Toxostoma redivivum. The sequence goes on from VXBI01024178.1 coordinate 957,827, forward strand.
ATAAGTTTCTCTGTGTCAGTGGTGATTAAGCATCATTAGGTATTCCAGTGTTCCAAGTTAACACCTACCACAGCTCTGTAGAATATTGTTGTTCATGTCCAGACCTTTCCTTCAAAAAAAGCCTTTTGCTCCATGTTTTACCAGTCCCCAAGCTTCAGAAGAGAGTGCACCACACCAACATCCCCTTTAAAGGTCCCTGTCAGCCTGGGGATAAGAAACCTGACAAAATTGATACCTGGATACTGTACTAAAGCAGAGAAAGGAACATCCATGCCCACACATATCTTCAATTCCTCTTAAAATAAGTATTTCAAATTCAAGGCTTCATAAATCAGTAGCTCTGGCTGTACATGTCGAAATTTCATGTCAAGAGTTCTCATTCCAAATGCTCAGTCACAAGGCTTTTCTTCTCTCAGCTAAAAGAGCAAATTGGTATCATGGTGCTATAAGCATGATGACTTCCTTGGAATACAGAGTGGCATCTCTCACTCAGCATCACTCTTGTTATGTAGTTTCTATATCCAAGCATCTCAAATGACCTGCTCTGTTGTTATTATAATAAAACTCTGCAGTTCCTGATTTGGACTGGTTTATTTCAGCACCACTCAAGTTTTTCCTTTCTAGTGTAGAACCTGGATTTAATCTGAACAACTGCCCTTTTAGTTGTAAAATCGATCAAGCAGCAATCCATCCACCCAACAAAGTTCTTCAGGCAAGATAATTCTTTGTAATATTTCACTGCTCTGATTTTAGAAGACTGAACAATGCAATTTCCACCATATGCAGCTCTTTTGAGATTAAACATACATTTTTTTATTTTAGTGGTAAGCAGTCTAGCACTCTTATTTACACCCACGTATAATAATAAAACTGATGGGTTTGAGTCTGGAACTGCTTTGTGGCTTTCCTTGGTTCCCAGAGAAATTTCCTCCCAGAGAGTCAAGCCATCCCAAGGGCCAAACTGATAAGCACAGCATCTCTGGCCTAATTCCTGTTCACTGGAAATGTGGCTTCCCTGGAGCCAAAATATCAATTAACTGCTCCTTTCCCAGGCACTCCAGGTTGCTAAGACTCAGGAGAAAATATCTATAAAGAGAGGAGACATTCTTTCTGAAGCAGGCATTTCATATCTCCGATTGTACATCTGTGCTGTCATTATAAGCATCTGAGACTCAGGAAAAGCTAAAAAACATGCTGTAGCCTAAATTAAAATAATCATCAAGTGATACTCCAGACAATTCAGTGCATAATCAGTCAAAATACAGATGGCATTTGCATTTTTACCTTCAGAAGAATCAATCCAATTTTAACTGAAATAAAGCTAATATCATAAATTTTTAGAATCATAGAATTATAGAATTTGCAGAGTTGGAAGGGAACCTCAGGATCATCGAGTCCAACGTCTGGTCTAGCTGAACATGTAATAATGAAGATGTTTTGTACTTCCAAATTAGTCCTTTCTTCCTGCCTGTTTCCTAAAAGCATTATTTCTAAACTGTCAAGTGTACTGCATTTACAGATCTGTTAAGTAGAAAAATCAGCTATATCCTCTGATAGTATTTTCCTGTACCTTTAGACCAGCAGAAACCTGTCTGGTTTTCCTCTGCATTTGTATGATTTGTCATAATAAGGATCACAGGATTGGAAAGGGTTTATAATATCACCCTCTATAGTTAAACTGCTGCCCACTGTCACACAGATTTTTTGACATTACATTTTTCAAGGTTTGTGCTTTAAATGGAACTTTCCAACCTCCCTTCTGCTCTCATTGGCATTTTTTCAATTTAAATGCTATTTTAGAGTGTTTGTCCCCAACTCTAATCTGTCTAGGTAGCACTGAGTTATTATTCTGATTTAAATGTTTTTTGCATATTGTCACTTTTATGGATATTATTTTGCTAGCAGAGTATTTCCCAAAGATCTGTATGTTCCAGCTCTGTCTTAAGCTTATATAGGTATAGATATATAGATAAAAAAAAAAAAAAAAGGAAGCATGGCTGGCTTCTTCCTGCATCTTTTTTAAGTTAGCAGGTTCCAAGTCTAGGACTATCATTCTGTCATCTGCAAGCCTTGAATGTAAAGTACTCCCATAACACATCTAATGCACCAGTTCAGATAGTAAAGGGGTTTTAAATTAACCAGCTGGGCAAAGAGCCTATGGAACTGTAATGTAAACTACAGGTGTCACTGCAGCTGTGTCACCTCAGCTTACAGTTACATAAAGCAGGTGCTTAGACCTTGTGTCAGTGTGAATTTATTTTGAATTTCTGCTGCATCTTTCTGCCTTCTCCTCAGAAACTAGACAAAGTTAATGTCTTTAATTGGCCACAAAAACCAGATTTTCCCCATGTCCTGCACGGGGGCTTTTAACAGGGTCCAACATCCTGCACAGAAGTTCACAGCAGGTAAGAGAGGCTGCAGGCAACCACAGTGGCAATCCAGGCTCCTGAATCCATAGTGAGTCCATCTGCTCTGGGCCAAGCAGAGCTTTGTGCAGCATCAGCTCTTAATACCTTCAGGAGCTCCAGTTCTCAAACAGCACCCCCCTGAACAGCCTGATCACAGGGTATTGAGGCACCCTTTTGGGCTGTGACTAATCAAATGGGCTTCTGGAAGAGAAAGAAAGTTGGGTTAATTCCCTGTTGGATGTCTCCATTATTATAGTTCTGTCAATGTAAATTAAACGTTCTCATTCTGATAGGCACAGTGTGTCACTTAGAATTCCTTATGAATATTTGATAAGGTGTTGTTTATTTGTGGCAAGTTGATTGTTTCTTTCTCACCCACAGATACAGCTTCAAGCACTTACATAACCAAGGTATACTTACACATCTATCTATATACAAAAAATATATATGATATACATATAAATAGATATTTTATATTTATATANTTCAGTCCTTCAGTTCATGTTCTTAGGCCACAGAGCCAAAGTAACAGCAAAGTAACAGCAAAGTTCTTTGAATGATAAAGAGGACATATGGAAGAGGTTCTTGACAACAAAATGTTTCAAAATCTTTCACCCACCTTCTTTGTAAAACCTGCATTTCTGAAGAATTTCAGAGGTGCCTTTAACTAATAGGGGAAGAGCCTCTCAGCCAGAAGTGCAGTAGAAAGGCTCAACAAAAAAGGATTTTTTCTGAAATGCTAAAAATTGTGTTCTGACTTTAGTAGCCCTTGAGAGATCTCGATATCCAAAAAAACTGGACTAGAGCTGCAAATATAAATACCAAGTTTAAGTTTCCCTTACCACACAGTAGTTTCAGCTGAAGCACTTTTCTTTTTTAACACAACATTTGAGTGAATAAAGCAGAAGTGATAATGGAAAACTTCCAAACGTTAAATATATTGCTCTGTAAATTCCCAGGAGAAAGGTTCCTCTTGCTAGAATGGGTTTTATCTGTTTCTAAGGGCTTATTTCTAAAACTCCACATCCACTCTCACACAGAGCAGAATTAATTATAATCCATTGTTTTCACCCTTATTATTACTGAACACCACATTCAATTTGAGACATAGGTCTATCACTTCTGCAGAACTATTTCTGCTTGCTTCTAGTCAGAAGAGTGCTGAAAGGGAGGAAATAAGGTAATTAAGATTGTTCTCCTCACTCATAAGAGCACACACAACATTCAGTTAAATCTATATTAATATCACTGAGATATTAACTTGTAACTTTTTAGGACAGTTTGAGAGCCAGTGTAAATTGAAGTTGCTCATTTGAAGGAAAGTGAAGCTTTAGCATAGGTAGCTCTTTAGAAGTGACAGTGATTTATTCTATCTGAGAATCTAAGCTGAAATCTGGAAAAATCAATGTTACTGTAAAAAGTGTAAAAACATCAGCTTGTATAGAACCTACTCAATAAAATGTCTTTGCTTTAGGAAAAAGAGGTTTCCAAGTGCTTTTTAACAGAAATATCTATTCTGCACTGAGCAAACCATCAATTTCTGAATATACAGTGATCCATAGAATTTACTGCAGTATTCTTGCCATACAATGGACTTCTTGCTCAGCCTCTAACTTCCACTTGGAGTGGAAGTGTCCTCTTGTCCTTGCCCAGCTCCTTGCCATTCTGCACTGCAGTGGTTTTCTCTAAGGAGCCCTGAGGAAACACTGAAGAAGCACAAGGATCCCATTTGCCACACGGTGGGGCCCAGCTCTTGGCCATGCTGGGCATCAGCTGCCCTGGTCAAACACAAAAGTCTGGTGTGCTGCTAGAGGATATTAGTGAGCTTGTCCCCTTCTACTGCTGATGAGCAATACTCCCTTTTAAGCTGTGGGAAAGCACAAAATGCCACCCAAATTTCATTTTATAAATCCATTATTCATCCCATATGCATGTTTTTCAGACTCCTGCTTGTGAAAGGACAGACTGCACAGGGGAGCTCGGAGTAGACAAGGGGAGGTCTTTTGCCACACAAACAGTTCTGTGACCTCATGTGAAAATGGCACAAACAGCCATCCAAACACCAAGCACAGTCACCAACCTGCCTGTTGGCACACTGTCACCACCTTTCCTGCCACCAGCAGCTCCATGGGGCAACACCTGGGAAGTCCTGCTTGGACCAACCACCCTGGTGGTGGCTGCAGAATGTGCCCATGCCAGTGATGGTGGATGACAAACTCTGGCCCAGGACAACTTCGCTTTCCAGGGTCACTGTCTGTTGCTTCTCTCCCCTGGGCATGTTGTGGAGGGTGACTGAAGGAGCCTTACCAGTCTTGATCCACCATGACTTGGGCTTTTCCAAATGATCACCAGTCTGGCATTTGGTTGGGCATTTCCTCAACCATCTTGTCATTATTTTATCTAGTTTCCAGCAGACCTCATATCCATCTAGTGTTAGTTTGAAAAAAGGTCATTTAAGGTCAACAGTTCCCTTTTGAGCAGTACTAATTCCTTATAGCTCACCAGTTAGTCTTGCAGCTGTCTGGCAGACCCCAGGTTTCAAGACAAGGCTGAGTGGTTTTCTCCACACAGGCTAGCTTCTTAAACAGCAATCCCCTTCTGGAAGAAGCTCAACATTTGCATTTCCTTCTATATTTTAACATAAATCTGTTCCTTCCCACCTTAAACAAGACTACACAAAGGCCACATAAAACGGAAAGTAGCACTGAGAGAGATTGTTGCTAAGTGTTGCCTTTTTCCTAACCTGGAAATGAAACAAGATAAGGAGGTCACATAGTAAGGAGGTCCACAAAAGACCCTTCTTAGGGGTGAGAACATATTTATAGATTTTAGGAAATTAGCATAATTGATAAAAAGCACCAGTTAGGAGGACAAGTGGTGATGCCCCTTCTCTGGAGCCCCCCTTCAGCACCAGTTGTACTTTGTCCATGAAAATGTATCTCCAAGAGTTGTTCTCAGCCTTGGTTCCCAGGAAGAATCAAGATAGCCCTGGAGCCTTGTACTGTCCAGGGCTTGGAGCTCTGGAATTTGTTTTGTCTTTCTGCTTAGTGAAAGACCATGGAAAAGTACTGAGAAAACGAGTCAGTAATATAACAGGCTACAAAGCTACAAATATATATATGGAAAATACAGAGAAAATATAAAAGAAAAAAAAGGCAAAAACTCAAACCAGTATCATAACCATAGACTAATTCCCAGTCTGACCAGCTGTACATGCACCTTTCTGACTTCAGGTTAATAACAAAAAACAATAAGACATTCCATGATCAGATGCACCTGGGGGAAAAATGTGTAAAGGATGAGTGACGAGTGTCCAGTGTCTGGCTGTCTGGATGTTCTATTATCCTATATCAGTAAGAACTGGAAACTTCTGGGATAGAAATTGCAAGCCATAAAAGAAGGAATTGCATAGCATGATTTCGTGAACAGGGACTGTCATTTTCCCCAAACAGAGTTTTTCTCTAATAGGATCAAATATAGTGAATCAATACTTTAGCCCAGGTGGGGTTTGTGGTTTCCAGAGGAATCTTTCTGGAGGAAGGTACACATTTCCTATAAATACAGCTGGTATTTTAAGATACTATAGCTAAAGAGAGCTATAGCTCTGTTTAATTTCATTTTAATTCTGTTACCATGGTTTGGGAGAGGGGGAAGGGGAAAAAGAAGGGGAAGAGGAAGGAGAAGGCGAGGCTTTTTGTCCTGACACACTAGAGCACAGACCAGGTGGGGCTGGAAAATGCTGTTGCTTCCCTAGAAATATTGTATCTGTGGGTACAATAAACCCAGGAGGTTAGTGAGCAATAAACAAAAGTGTATCTGTTATTAGCTTGTATTCTTACTTTTATCAAGTCTCATGTTTCTTTGCCAGAAAGCATATCATTAGCTTTCCTGCTTTACCTCCCAAATTTATTCAAGCTGTATGAACTGGGGAGGTTATTCCTCAATTACACTTTCATGCTTTTAAATAGAAAAATATATGTATGCTGAGATACACAGAGTGTGAGATAATTTTTATATAAGTAATATGTGTAAACAATATATTAATAATAGTTCATTATATATTTAGGAGGTTTATAAATTAGTATATATGTACATATATAAACTTTTTTTTTTTCATAGAAAGATGCATGGGATCAGAATTTACAGTTGCTGCATATCTCAGAGTTTCACTGTAATCCAGTAACTTTTTATTGAATTCCCTGTTTTCCCAGTTCAATTCTTTCTTTCATTTACCTTCACTGCCAAAGCTATGAGTAAGGAAACTATAGATATATACTATATACTATATACTATATACTATATACTATATACTATATACTATATACTATATATATATATAGATAATATAAACTCCCATTCAAAAGCTTTTCTAGAGGTCTCCAGCATAGTAGCACAGTACAAGTGCTCACTCTTTAGTATTATGACTATGGAAGTCCCCTCCAGATTTTTTATCTGGAACCAATGAAGATTTCCTGGCCAGAGAAAGAACAAATTCCTTAGAAACTATCATTTTATGGACTCCTCACTACAAACAGTTAATTCAAAGAGCTTAGTTCATCAATAAGTTTTCTTTTAAACTGTTGTGTGTTATCTGTTCTTCTCCTCTTATCCACCTGCTTTTCTGCTGACAACTTGCATTCATCTTTGCAAACAAGGTCTTACACAGGAATTTTTAAATTTGAGCCTCTGTGTAAATAGGCACTCCAAAATTCATTCTCAGCATGTCACTCACATACAGTTTTAATTGTACAAAATACATGTATTTGAAAAAATAGCAGTGAACTTTTTCAATCTATTTAGTTCATTTTATTAGCTGTGGGAAGCAGCAGTGGAGTAGACTCTGGCAAATAAAAAGGAGCAGATGTTGCCCTGAGGAAGGGAGATTATTTTCCTTTATACATTCAGCATCTGCTCTACTCTCCTTTGACCTGTTGAAAGATTAAGCTCCAGAGAGATTGTTTGCACTTAGACCTTTCTGAAGCCTCCTCTTACCAGGAAGGATTCTATGACTATTAAGAAGGATTTGATGATCTACCTATTCAATATTAAAATAGATAATAGATAATTCTGCTGCTTCTTTGTTTCAAAAATAGCATGTTCCCTTCCTGTTACCTGGTCACTGTTTTTTGTAGAGAAAGCACTGCACTGAGCATTAAGACATTTTCCCTTTGTACAGCTTTAGCTTGTAAACTTGGGTCAATAATAAAAGCAGTCATAAATACACAAGACGAAGTACAAAGACTAGATTATGTGTCTGTTACCACTTTGAAGTAAAAATTTCTCCTCTTGAAAATGCTAATATTTGAATACTAATGGCAGACAAGTGACCTCCTGTGAACTCTTCTGGTTGCATGCATCAGTTTTGTCCAGACTGTGCTTCGAATGCAAATGCTGGGAGATGTATTTATTGGTGGATACAGATTTTAATGACTGAAATAGAGACATACGGATGATTTAGCTAAAGCCTTGGCACAGAAAGCATCTTAATGACATATTAAACATAATCAAGCAAATAATTTTTTCAATGCATCTTATTTCTTTTTTCAATATATGGAATGTTTCTTGCCAATAAATATATAAACAACAGAACATAAAACTATTCCTTACAGCTACTTCTCTGATGCTACAAACAGACGAGCTCATTGTTTCTAGTCCAACAATTTCACAGAAACATCCTCTATGTCACATATTTCATCAGTTAAAAGTATGGACTCTTTGGTACCATTTAGGTGACTCTAGGCTATTGGTGTGAAAGGAAGAGCTGAAGGGAGACCATCCCCTCCAGTGCTGAATATCATCCCTTTCCACCTTGTTGTACCACCTTCACTGGGGTAACAGTCTATACCCGTGTAAGCACAAATGTTCATGGAATACTGCTACAAAACCAACGTTTCAGTGGAAATCTTACATTTTAATTTGAAGGAATTGATAATCTATTCTTTTTTCTTTCCCATAAGAAAACATAAACTTTATATACTTTATTAAAAAAAATGACAAGAAAGCAAAGGAAAACTGGAAAGATAGACTCTGTACTGAAGAACCTTGAATCTTGTCAGAAAGATTTTAGGATTTTGTATGATGACAGAAAAATACATTGTCATTCTCCCACAGACCTCATTCATTATTTCTGTGATGAGAAACTTGAACTAATAGGGTCCTATCTGTTTAAAAGAGTCTGAGCAGGCAGATGAGTAAAGACAGATCAGAGGAAGAGCAATCGGCAAAACATCTCTCTCAGCATCGTCTTCGCACTACTCTCTTATTTTAGGTACATTTTTAATTTTCTGATAAACATCAGAAAATTCGTATTTTCAATCACATTTCTGCCATTCCACACCTGTCAGTTTGATGAGGTGGTCAGAAGAGGAGACAATAGGGCATGTTACAGCACTACTCAGATACGGGCTGGCAGCTCCTATTCACAGCCATTCAGCACTACCCTGAACAGCTCTGTGCATCAGAACAGGACTCAAGGCAATCACAAGATGCAGCAATTGTTGGTAGGAACTCTCATTTTAATTGCCATCCTAGTGGCCTTGTAGAATTCACTTCCCTTATTCTTGTTTGGAGCAGGAGTCCTCATACAATCGATGTGTGATAGTAGTGATTATGAAAATTATGATAATAATTATTATTATAATAATGACTATTATAATAATGATTTCATCTGGTCATTGCAAGGACTGAGTGTTCCTGTATGGCTTGAACACATTGCACATCCCAAAGACAGAGGCTTTCCCAACAGACTATTCTATATTTTAAAAATGCATAAGTAGCATATGCTACCATAAAGTCTTCATACAGAAAATCTGTAATTCAGAACAAGATGCTTGTGCTATTGGTATCTGAAATTAAATTAGATATTGCTTTTGTATTCACATATGTATGGACATACCTCATTTCTTTGTATTTTTTCAGGAGTACAACTATAGCTTTTCCCTAAAAAATCACACTATTTCCTTAAACTTTTATGATTCAACAATTATGACCCCCCTAAAATGACAAGAAGTGTCTTGAGTACCTTACAATGTAAAAACAGTATCTAAATTTTAAGTATTCAATAATTATGCTCCCCTAAAACTAGAGTTGGAGGAATTTTCACTTAGATACAAAGAGAGGCTGAGCATGTAACTTTCATTAGACCTGAATTTCAATGATGAAAAAGTGTGTTAAAACAAATTATCTGACTCTGCACCTGAACTCTGAGAGAATCCACACTTTGAGGGACTTTGCTCTCCTTTGAAAATGGGGAAAACTGCCTTGTGCATCAGAGATATTAATCAGAGCAACCAACTTACTACAAATTATTACACTCTTGCTAATTGCAAAATAATTTCTCCAGTAAACAAGAGCTGTGAGAAAACATACCTGGTTGTGGAGACCAGTGCCCTTGTCGTAACATCGTTAGAGGGGTATTATCATAGATTTTAAAAATTATTATTTCATAGGACTGCAGATAAAGTTGAGAAATTTATCCTGAAACTTAAGGTCTCACAGAAATGTCTTTAAATATACAACAACAAAGACATATTGATGGCAAAAGAATTTTTGGAACAATTCTAGATATGTAGATGATAGGAGCAAGCTAAAGATTCTGAATACAAAGACTTCAGTAGCTAGTCAAAATTAATTATTGCTGCTTGAGCATCCACCATAATGTAACCTGGAGGACAGAGATTGTCTTCACAAGTGGATTCAGCACCTAGTGTGCCTCTTGCCAATGAAGTTGTACTATACAGAGAAAATGCAGCTTTCTAAAAAGGGAAGGAAACATTGTTAAATGTTGTTTCTCCCTGGAATAATTATTTATACTCTACCACCTCAACTAGAAATTTAACAAATGAACAAATGTATTGCAAATTTTACGAGAATTGTGCTGGTATGTCATGCACAAAAGAGGAAGGAAAGATTACTGCTAATCTCAGCAACAGCTGTCAGAACTGCAATTATAAACTCCTTGAAATACCACTCAATAAAAACTGTGTGAAGAATTTTGCATTTTAACTGTTTCTAATATCACTTTTAGAGCCTCTACCCAGCAGTTTGCTCATAATGTGTGCTGCAATCCTTAGAAATAACTTGCTTGGGATTTTAGATCACACCAAGATCTCCCAATGCATCAGTTATCCTTAGCGTATACAAGAGAAAATTAATTTGAATCATGTCAGTGACAAAATCCCTCAGGCTGCAGCCACTGTCCATAAAGACAACAAGCAGGAAAGCATAGCCAAAGCCTGCATGACCCATAGTGGCCAGTGGAAATGATCCAAGTACAGTGCAGATTCAGCGACTCACATGGCTGGTCATATTCTTTAATAGGTATGTTCACAGAAAGGATATTCAACCCCTACCAAGGCTAAAATGAATGCAATAACCATGTTTGAGTGCTTTCCAATTTTAGTCTTATCAGTCTTATTAGTCTGAATGTCTGAAATAATAGTAGAATTTTTGCTTAAAGTCTCTGTTTTCAAGCATGATGTCCTTTTAACGTAAAGAAAATAAGAGGGATTTTAGATACACGTGTGTGTGTGCGCGCGTGCATGCGTATGTGTATCTGTACACTCCAATTTATATATATATATAT